>CM077176.1:25598290-25880175 GCA_039654105.1 Coreius guichenoti
CTGGACTGGCCTAGCCAGTCTCCAGACCTGAACCCAATAGAAAATCTTTGGAGGGAGCTGAAAGTCCGTATTGCGCAGCGACAGCCCCGAAACCTGAAGGATCTGGAGAAGGTCTGTATGGAGGAGTGGGCCAAAATCCCTGCTGCAGTGTGTGCAAACCTGGTCAAGAACTACAGGAAACGTATGATCTCTGTAATTGCAAACAAAGGTTTCTGTACCAAATATTAAGTTCTGCTTTTCTGATGTATCAAATACTTATGTCATGCAATAAAATGCAAATTAATTAAAATCATACAATGTGATTTTCTGGATTTTTGTTTTAGATTCCGTCTCTCACAGTTGAAGAGTACCTATGATAAAAATTACAGACTTCTACATGCTTTGTAAGTGGGCAAACCTGCAAAATCAGCAGTGTATCAAATACTTGTTCTCCCTACTGTAAATGTATCACTACTTAAAAATTAAGATTACCCCAAAATGAATTGCATTGCTAGCCCATCCAAACACTTACAATAATAATGACAAATGCTGACCAATACTTATATTACTTTTTTTTTTTACTGAAAATTATATCATTTTAGTAAAACAAGCAAAATGCATTTGTTGTCATATGACATAGCGATGCATGAATACACACTAAACAAATGCAGCCGGTGTGAATACATATCAATTTTCAGTCAAGGAATGAATTAATGCATGAGTTAATGAAATAATATTTTATTTACTGACAACAATAGGAAAACATGAATAAATGAGTAAAATAATGAATACAAGTCAGCAACACATGAAACAAAGCTTTATTCAAACTTATTGTTCTAACAAACTATCACACATTTACAGGCGGTGAACCCCACATCCTGCTGCCGTCTCAACACAGCTGTGCTTTATTTTAATGAAGCAGTTGACCACCGCGAACACCTTCGCCTGTCTTTGCCGTCCATCATGTCCCTCATTGCTGCTCTTCTCTACGGGGACATCGTTGATCCAGAGGATGAGGAAGACCATGATGACGGCCCCCTGAACCCCACAACCTTGAAGCAAGAGTGGGAGAACATGTGCGGGACAATCTGACTGCCGCTGTGTCTGCTCCAAACATCCGTGTGCCTGCTCTGCATCAGCATGACTACCTGTAAAATATTTAAACAGATTCAAACATTTTACAATTCATGTTGTCAGCATCCCATTTCTTGCCATATTTAATTTCATATTTTTACAATTACATGCTAATTTGTATTGTAGCTTTATGACTTTTGTGGTGTAGTGGGCTAAAGCACTAAACTGATAAGCAGAAGGTTCGATCTCCGCTGCCGTCACCACCAGTGTATCCTTGAGCAAGGCTCTTTACTCCAGGTGCTCCAGGAGGATCGTCCCTGTAATAAGTGCAATGTAAGTCGCTTTTGGTCTTTTTCTAGAAGCTCTCGCTTACTCTGGGCTCACCGAGGATGAAGAGGCCACAGCAACATCCGGGCCAGATGAGGCAATAAGGGCAGGTGGAGTGAAGGAGGGTCCCATCCATGGCACTAAACCATGTCCAGGATGAGGTTGTGGCTCCCCATCTTCAGTGCTCACAGCAGTCTGCCGACATTTCAGATCCTACAAAACTGCACAAACATAATACAAAAGCAGTCATTTTAACAGCACAATGTCATTTGATTTCTCTATTAGAACTAACAAAATGATCTTACTTTATATTTTTGTTTCAGGTTTTCCCACCCCACACATGCCACCATCCCCGTGTATTGCAGACCCTGCTCCACCACAAAAGCTCTGCAGCAAATACACAGACATCAAGAATCAGAAAAGTGCTGAAATAACTAATTAAAATAATTAAAATTATAATTAAAATAAACTACAACTTAAGATTTAAATAGATGTTTTATTCATTTCTGTAGTACACTCACTCAAAGCCTTTGGCAGCATTCCTTCATCAGCCGCTCCACACCGGATAAACACACAAGTGCTCTTCTGTCCCTGTAACATCAGACAAGATTCATGTTACCTCTGTGTTTATGTGCTCAATACTACATTTAAATGTTGAGGTAGTTGCTGATGTGTTAATGTTCCTCAATTTATCAACAGTACTAATGGACAAATAAAAAAGATAACTTATGTTTAGTTACTTTATGTAGATTTGTTTAATTACATTACTGACATTCATGTAATGTAAGCAGTGTTTACAACAGTGAACTCTACATTATAGCACACATTCATCATTCTGATCAGATGTCTGTTTCATGCTGTGATGTGCTCATCTGCAATACTTACCGAAAATGTTCCTGTCAGATGTTAAATAAACATTTAGTAAGCATCTTTATCTTTAAGATGTATATGGTTTATGTAAATCCACTTTGGAGACGTACGTGTGTTACTGGAGCTCCCCTGTTAGCTATACATAATAAAACATGTTTTTATAGCACAATCACAACTATATTATACTGTCTGTCGTCTTTACACCTTCAACAATTCAACAGTTTACTCTACAGTAGTTCAACAAATGCGTGTAATACTCACATTTGAAAAGTACTGTTTTCTCCTACTATATAGTAGGTAAGTAGGCATATTCGGACGCAACTTAAGTACACGGACGTCCGAATCTCGCGAGAAATAGTCCAAAACCCCGGTAATTCTCGCCTACTCTTTTATGAATACTAAGGATTCGGACATACTATTCGCAGTAGGAAAGTATGCGGTTCCGCACGCAGCCACTGAATCGCACGTTTCCATCTCTGCCGTCTCATATGAGGACATGAACTCATGGACGTCATCTCCAGAGCCGGTCTGTGAGAGTCACTTCATGAGCATTTTACCGTTAATTTGAGAAAAACTATCGTCATATCACAAACACACAGAAGCTCAAAGGTCTTCACGACAACCAGTCAAAATAAAAGTTCGGTTTAACTTGACAAATATTACTGTTGTACAGTAGAATTTAGATACGTCTTAATGTAATGGGGGGGGGGGGGGGGGGGGGGTCTTTCTCCTTCAATCACAGGCTTTCTGGTGACTTATTATATACAGGAAGCGCATTACAGGCTCTGCGAGGTGTCAGTCAAAGCACCCATGGTTTTCGTTGGATAAAGGCAGTCAATGCCTAGCCAATGCCTTGCCAACAAAGGTTTGATTGATGGACGTAGTAACCAATCAAAAGGCATTATTTTGCGCAGTGTATGTAAACAATATTGGTGAATACTACTCGTGCTTACGTTTCCATGACACCGGCGCGCGCCTGCCAGTTTGCGCACACACCGCAATGGAGCGCGCAGACTCTATGACTGACACTTATCAACTTAATGAGTTTTTCACACTTTGTAAATTCTCTGAATAGTTGCTTTAGTTTTTCAGTAACTGTATATCCATTATAATTAGTAGTTTATTGCAGATTTATTGAATGAAAAACTACTCTTTACAATTACAAATGTTCTGAAATAAATGGCCTTTTTGAAAGGACGCCTAGACTTTTCTTGACATAAAAGCTTACAGAAGCTACATTTTTGAGAGAATCATCCTCAAATTTGAATCAAAACATGATCAGACATTCAGTTTTATATTTAGGTTATTTTCAGGCCTTTAACATTAAAGTATCATCAATTTTTCCCTAAGTGAATTTTTAATAAAACAAAACGTGAGACACTTACATGTATATTTTACCTTGTTTTACTCTGTTCCTATACTACTTTGAGTTATTATGACTCTTGGGTAACAAAATTTCAAGTGTCTAGTTTAAAATAAGACCAGATTTATGAATATAGACCATAGGGTTTAAGAGCTGCAGACATTTTTATTTGGGTATGTCGTTTTTAGAAAATTCTCAAAAATAGGGGCGCAAGTTAAAAAGATAAATTAGATTAAATTAATGTTTTATGTCTTTATTTGATTACCAGAAAATACACAACACAGAATTTGATTTGTGGGAAATCTTTTCTGAGAAATGAAATTAAAAAGAAAAAAATATTAATATGGTTGTTTTTATAAATTCAATTAATTAAGTAGCTAGTAGCCTACTATTTACTGGTAAATATTACAGTACACAAACATCACAGACAACGGCAGACAGCAGCCAAAGCAGCTCTTGCATAATGTCAATAACACTTATATAAATGACTTACAGCTTCTTTACAGTTATTGATGTAAACATCCCTAAAGTACCGAAAAAAGGTACCGGTACTGAATTTCAGTCCATGAGACTGCGAAGTCTCTGGGTTCTGACAAATCCAAGACCCTTCCTGTATTCCATGCCTTCACTGGCTGTGACACAGTATCTACATTTGCAACCAGGGGCAAGAAGACAGCAGGGGATACCTGGACTGCAGATGACATGACAACAGAGGCCTTCAATGCCCTGTCAATGGCTCCAAAAAGCAAAAATTCTCCTCTACGATTGCACCAACAACCAACTCAACATCAATCAAGCTCGTCTTGAGTTGTTCACAAAGAAAGGAAGAGGAATGGAACAAATCCCCCCATCTAAGGTTGCACTGGTGCAGCACCTCAAAAGAGCAGTGTACCAAGAAGGAAACTGTTGGGGACAAACACTTGAGGTGGCACCAAATATGCCATCTGAGTCTGGGGTTGGATGGACCCAAACGATTGGAGACCATTGTGGTCAACTCTTCCACAGGCAAGCCAGTCCTCTCTTTAAGTTGTGGCTGCAATACAGAAAAAGCCTCCTTAAAGTGCACAGCTCTGTGTCAATTTAGAGACTGTGATGGAGACATTGAATAATAGGTTCAACAACAACAAAATAATCAAATGTTTCTGAAATACAATGCTCAAAAAATTAACACTCAATCACCATCACAGTATATTTAAACTTAAAAACACTTCAGGGATATCAATCTGTCCAATTAGGAAGCATAAGTGATTGTGAATCAGTTTCACCTGCTTTGGTGCAAATAAAAGTGACAACAGGTGCACTGGAGAGGCAGCAGCAAGACAACCATCACAAAAGGAAATGATTTTGCAGGTGAAGGCCACGGACCATTTTTCTCTCCTTATTCTTCCTGACTGATTTGTCTTTAGTTTTGCGTTTTGTTAGGGTCCTTGTCACTGTCTGTAGCATGAGGCAGTACCTGCAACCCAATCAGGTTGCACAGGCATTCCAGTTCCTCCAGGGTGGCACATTCATACGTGCCATCGCAAGGAGGTTTGGTGTGTCTCCCAGCACAGTTCCAAGAGCATCAAGGAGATACCAGGAGACAGGCCGTTACAGAGGTGTTTAAGAATCCGTTCAATAGCGCTCAAAATACTAGAGGGAAATGCTAGTGTCGTCACATTTTTTACATTTCAGTACTTTTGACAACACTATTAGTAATAATGTAGAGGTAAGGCATTTTGAAGCAAATTTATTTTCAATAAAAAATGAAGAAAATATTTGAAAAGTTGAAATAAAGTGTCTACATGTGTTTAATAATAGTGTTTAGGGTTAGAGGTAGGTGGAGGGCTTTATTCTTCCAAATAAGGTGGCATCTATTTCATAATTTTAATAAATATAATAATTTACACTGTTATTATTGCATACCGTGTAATGTACAACAACACTGAGGTGCAATTAGTATCTGACACTATTTTTAAGTATAAATAGCATCTAACTAATATTCTGTCAGGACCACTATCGTCAAAGATGACTGACAATTACAGCATACAGTTTGGATTAGCAGTATGGTTACCAATATAAATGTATTGCAGATATCATTAATGTCAATATTTTAATGTACAACATAATTACAAATTATGTAAGGGGAATCAAAGGGGAATTTTATCAAAGGGGAATCAGAATGCCAAATCCTGACTGGATGAGAGGAGGAGCTGGGGAAGGAGGTTTTTACACTTATTGCAAAGAAAATAGGCTACTGTTATTTTTACATGGTGTAAATAGAATCTATCGCTATTTTTACTGTGTAAATAGCACATCGCTAAGAAAATGCTGCCATTTTCACTTAGTGTAAATAGCATTTATTGCTATTTGCACTTATTGCAAATAGCTGCTGCCAAGAAAAAAAAAATCAAAGATTATGAGAATATGGTTGCAGCAATATGAGAATAGTCGCATTATTTTAAGAATAAAGTCAAAATTACGAGGCTATACAGTATCAGTATTGACCTGTATCATGCTTACAATAGCCTAAATTAAATAGTCAAAATTATGCTAAATGATGTTAGCCTACATTTTGTGTCAAAATTCATGAAAATGTAACAAAATATGAATTTCATTTAAATAACTGTTACTGCAAGTTAAAAGATTCTTTCAGATTATATATGTAGTGGTTCTGCATCTTAGTCTACTTCAGAAAGTCTCATGAATTTCTTTATTTTCATGCAGAATGAACTAGATGAAGTTGTAACCAAACTACGCAGTGCAAGCAATATATCCAAAAAAGTAAATTGCACATTTCATATGAAAAATTTCAAAACATTTTTAAGTCATAAAAAAACATCATTAACAAAACACCATGTGAACACATTAATAGCAAACATGTGAATATGAATCAATGTGTAAACATAACATGAAAAAACAATATATACAAACAATGTATTTGCAGTGAACGTGCAAAGCCTCAAACAGTGTGAGTTTCTGCATTACATATTGCTGCTGAGCGGCCTGAGTCTATAACCTCAAAGACTTTGATGTTTTCAAGTTTGAACCTGGTTTTTCTTAGTATATAAATAATGTGTAAACATAACATGTAAACAACATATACAGTACATGTTTCTATATGGTACATCACATCCTTTTTTTCTTTATTCTCAAAAATGACAATTTTATTCTCATATTGACATTATTGTCATGCTATGAATTCATTCTTGTAATTTTCCATTTATTCTCAAAATATTACAACTTTAATCTTGTATTGCTATTGTCGCGGTTTCTGTTCATGTTCATGTCTGTTTCTAGGCTGTTTCTTGTTTTGTTAATTAGTCCCATCATCCTCTGTTTCCCTGCCTGGTAGTCTCCATGTTCTCCACGTTACTGATTGGTTTAGTTCTGTTCAGGTGTGTTTAGTTGATTAGCCCCTCTTGTTTGCTGTCTATTTAAGCCCTGTGTTTCGTTCAGTTTGTTGTTAGTTCTACGGCATGTTTATTTGGTTGTTCTGTCCAATTCTTGAGTATTTGAGTTTGTTTTTGAATAAAGACTGCTGCATTTAGATCCTGCTTCATCTCTGCTGCAACCAACAGTGACAGCTATATTCTCTTAGCCTTATATTATATTTTAAGTGGAGACCTTGATGCATGCAGTACTTATATCACTACAACAAATTATTTAAATTGGTTTAAACTTTAAACACACATACTGTTGAAGTTGTAAAAGTGGACATTTGACAGTTTTGGCACCTGCAGTTTGTTCAGAATTCATCCATGATGAAAATCACTCATCCTCATGAAAAAAACACAACTAGTTTTAGTTTAACTCACTACATCTGCCTTGATAAATCCTTATCAGTTGCATGCCAGTGTTATCACATCATGAAGAAAGAAATACAGTAGCCTACTGTATGTGGCCTTATAAATATTCAAAAGAGCTGAAAACCAGAAGGTGGAATGAACAAGAAATGAACTCTTTATTTTGAGCAAAGAAAATTGAAATAACAGGACAGTATGTATATTGCATTCTTAAAAAAAAAAAAAAAATCATGAACAATACATTTCTTTACCAAACCTCCCTATTTACAACCATGTCGCTTCCTCATTTCTTTCCCCTGAGTGACATTGTGTTCAGGTCTAAAGGTGAATCTACTCAACAATGTAACCTAGAGATGCGCGTTCTCAACAGCTGCGCGTTCTCGCTCTCTTCTCTGTCACGGTGAAGTGACACACATCTGCGTGGGCGCCTCCTCTCTCTCACTCGTCTCATTCGCTCCGGTTAAATAGTGCTTGCATTGCGCATAATTTTAGTAATTCCCGCAGGTTTCGCGCTCACACCAAAAGCACGCGCACCACTGATCTATATAAATGAAGCGAACAAGCCACGCTCAGTCTCAAACAGAGACAGAAGTCAAACAGAGTCACAAGTACCAAAATGAGTGGCTTATTGCACTTAAACTGTCAAATACATACAAAAGTATGTCAAAACCAGCAGCACAGGCAATCTTGGCGAGTATTCAGATAAACAGTCAGTTTTGAATCGTTAAATAGCTAAGAAAGTGAACCCATGTTGTGTGTAACAGTATTGGTTCCGTTGAACACCGTTCATAAACTCTTAAAGGGACGGCAGTCCAATATTCCTGCTGCTGTCTGTCATGTTAATCAAAGAACAAAAGACAAAAAAAAAAATCACTTTCTGCTCTTGACTGAATACGTTTTATAACTTTAATGGTAAGAATTGATCTGTATTAATATTTACAATAAAGACTACAGAAATTAAGGTAACCAATTACTTTAATTTCTGTAGTATTTCTTACCTGAATAGAAACCCAGTTAACCTGAAAAACTTAGTTTCATAGCTCTCTTTATTGTATTGCATTTATTTAAGCTGTTTATATTTTATTACTGACTTTTTACATGTGTTTTATTTATGAAAATAAAACTTTGCGTTGAAGAAAAGTAGATTTTTGTTTGTATATGTTGTCAATTATAGTTCTTAGAAAGAAAATCGGAATCGGCAAAAATCGGTATCGGCAGATCACACTAACAAAAAATCGGAAATCGGAATCGGCCAAGAAAATTGCAATCGGTGCATCTCTAATGTAACCTGTTTTTATTACCCACTATCACAGTCCAAGAAAGAAAGAGTGAGGATGTATCTGATGGTTTGGTGTATGTGATCAATTCTAGCTAAATATTAGCTATAGCCTGAATATAAATATATAATTTATATTTAAAAACTAGCCAAAATATTTATTAAATGAACATGGACGAGATGGGAAACATGTAGGACTGCATTGTAGGCCAACCAACCAAATGATTTCCTTATTTTTACTGCAAGAATACAGGACAGAATAAATAGCACTTATTTTGTGATGCAGCCAAAGCACACATACAGTAATGCTGTACAATGAGACAGACTGGACTGCTCACCTGAGGCGAAGGAGCCCTTGGCCTGTTTGAAACTCAGTGCTTTACATTTTCATACTCATTTTCTTTATAACTGAAATTCTCATATATAGTAGATTCACTCCGCTTCACCGGAGCCGCTCCATCTCCTTTAGTCTTCTGGATATCAATCATTTCTTCATAGTTTGAGTCCTGCGAATAGTTATTTGTTTTTCTTAAATTATAATCACAACATCAGACACACATCAGTCTCTTGAGGTAAAATTGTGATAAAATGTAAATGTTGCTGATATTTAAATCATGAAACAGAAAGCCCACTATTAATCAGAGGTAATGCCTATCATGATTGAATTAATGTTAATAATATCCATAGTTTAATTGCAATCCTCAGCATGTCTTTGTGCAATAATATGTGAAAGATTCAAGTCCATTTGAGCTGAATGTAAACATACACTCCTCCCTCCTGCTATAAAAGCCATAAACTCTTTAAGAACCTTTATGAGATTAAAAAAAACTCTACCGAGATAAGAGATACTACCATTAAAAACACCTTTCCTGTAAGTGTTTGTAATGTCATTTGAAATCAAATTTACAGTTTCAAATTGGGCCACATAAAAAGAAAAATGGTTGTGATAAGGAGAAAAACTGAAAGTCACTCACAGGCTCTTGTCTGCTTTGTGCTGCTGCTTAAAGAAAGAAACACTCAATAAGTTAGATACTGAGAGAAATATGTACTGAATCATCTGTAATATGAATAGATCATCTGAAATCTATTATGGGATGGTCAGTATCAGTGTTGTTTCAATCAATTAATACTCATGTTGGTATTATGAAGAAACAATCATACCTCCACTTGATTGTCCTTTTTGTTCTTTGTTTAACATTGGGCTGTAGAGTAAAGACAAATAAATTCTTTACCACATTTCTGTCTCACAAAAGTTTAGTTTACATGGTGAAGGGTGCGGATTCTGAAATCCAATGCCGCTTCAATATACATATATATCCTAATTAAATTTATAAGCAAAGCTTTAATCAATATTTATCCTCCTATATTATTATAATGACTTTTAATGATTCTTTCCAGTTATGATATTACTTAATCAATAGAACCACTGTTTATTGCTTCTCCATATATGTTTTCTAAAGTTTGTATTTGGTCTCTGAGGAGTGACTGAGGGTCTGGCCTATAGGGATGTGTGATGTGTCGCTAAACACTTGATAGCAGAACATGTTGTCGTGTGTTTGGATTTTGGAGGTATCACACACCCCTAACATGCCAGGAGTGCAGTAACAGTGCTTACTCACTTAGCCTGGCTTCCAGAAATGAAATATGGATTTGTCTTTCTTTTTATATTATACTTTATTCATTTTATATTTTCTTTTACTGAAACACTAAAGAATTATGGTGAATATTGTCTGTACCTCTTACTGAGAGAAAGCACATGTTATCAGTATGTTTTAGGAAACTGGAGCTCAATCAACTCCAACCTTGGAAAAACTGTGTATCTGTGTATGTGCGCAGTATTCTGTGTTACAGATCAGTATTGAAGGTATACAACGGGCATCCTAGTTCTGGACAAGCTGGCGCCTATTTCTTACATAATAAAATGACCATTGTTAGGTGGATAACAGTTTAGGACCCCAGACCAGGAGTCAGGAGTGCAATTAATTAAAGAAAAATTTACTGAAGAATAGTTTGCAGTTTCATCAGCAGAAGCCAGCTTCAAGTCTCCCAAGGAGTTCGTAGGCTGCGCTCTCCCTCTACCAGTCTCTCGTACATACAATTTCTCAACAGCTACACTGTTGTCAAGGTCTAGCCACGTCATTACTGCAAGTTGAATGATCATCATTTGTAATAGAAAGGATTTAATGACAAAATCTGGTTATGGTTACACTTAAAATAGTTTCAAAATAGATGTATGAGATGATAAAAACTTATACCATTTATCGTACCCAGCATGAATAGAATGTTACCTGAGGGATAGAAAGTGAGAGAGAGGGAGAGAGAGAGAGAGAGAGAGAGAGAGAAAGAGAAAGAGACAAAGAGAAGAAGAGAGCAAAGAAAAGAAGAGCCAAAGAGAAGGCCCCCAAGAAGAGAGAGAGCCAGAGAATCAAGAGAGACAGAGCATAAAAGAGGACAGAGCAACAGTTACATCTTTTTATCTGTTCCTTGACCATGTGACTGAAACCCTAATGTGAGACATTCAAACTGACCAATCAGACCAAACTTCCCCCACTGTACTAAAGGTGTGACACATTTTGGCCTACAGCATCTCACTGTCTTTAGGAATTCCAAATGGCCCTTCTGATAAGAAAGATGGGGGTTGAAAACAGTAAAGCAAATGTCTTTGTTCAATTTCAAATATCTTTGATTATTTTCAATCCTACAATATCGAGAAAAAAAAAAATTATCTTATGGGAAATACTGTAATTGGACAATTCATAAACGATAAACAAAAATTATGTTTTTTTTTTAAATCACTGAGATCATATGCAGATCTAGACCTGTTGGAAGCTGATATAAGTTGTGATTTGTACACACATTATTATTAGTATTAATGTATGTCTCAAGTTAAAACTGTGATTACAAATTACACCAGGAGGTGCCAGATTACTTACATTTTGTTGGTTTTTGTTAAATAGACAATCAGACCACAAATGCCTGAAACTGCCACTAAAACTCCAATGACAATCCCGACTATCGCTCCTGTTGTCAGTCCTCCTCCTCCTGCTCCACAGACTATAAAAAAAAAAAAAGATACAATAAACAAACCAAGGCCATATACTGCACACAATAACTGTAATACACAGCATCAAAACCTTCATTAAAAAATAAAATGTAAGACAAAACAAGGCCATTACGAGCAATAGAGATGTACATACAAATATAGAAAATGACGACAACAGAAAGCTCCAATGAACAAATGTTAAATTAAGGTCAAAACACTGGATATCAAAAGTTGAAAACATATTTAGAGTTAGTTGTATCACTTACCTTTAACTAGTAAAGCATGTCTTTGTGAGGCGCTTCTCTTTGTGATGCTATTCCAGGCAGTGCATTCGTAATCTCCACTGTGAGTGATGTCAGTCTCATCTACGGTGAAAGTGTCTGTGGTCACATTGGTGTCTGTTCCATTAAACGTCCAGCTGAATGAGGCAGAAGGTTCAGAATTTGCAGAGCAAGACAGAGACACACGAACCCCTAAATCCACCACATCCTGACCCTTAATAGAAACATCTTCTGGTCCATCTAGAACAAACACAAGAGACTCACTGTTAGAGGGACAAACTGAGCACTGAAGTACACTCACCTAAGGGATTATTAAGAACACCATACTAATACTGTGTTTGACCCCCTTTCGCCTTCAGAACTGTCTTAATTCTACGTGGCATTGATTCAACAAGGTGCTGAAAGCATTCTTTAGAAATGTTGGCCCATATTGATAGGATAGCATCTTGCAGTTGATGGAGATTTGTGGGATGCACATCCAGGGCACGAAGCTCCCGTTCCACCACATCCCAAAGATGCTCTATTGGGTTGAGATCTGGTGACTGTGGGGGCCATTTTAGTACAGTGAACTCATTGTCATGTTCAAGAAACCAATTTGAAATGATTCGAGCTTTGTGACATGGTGCATTATCCTGCTGGAAGTAACCATCAGAGGATGGGTACATGGTGGTCATAAAGGGATGGACATGGTCAGAAACAATGCTCAGGTAGGCCGTGGCATTTAAACGATGCCCAATTGGCACTAAGGGGCCTAAAGTGTGCCAAGAAAACATCCCCCACACCATTACACCACCACCACCAGCCTGCACAGTGGTAACAACGCATGATGGATCCATGTTCTCATTCTGTTTATGCCAAATTCTGACTCTACCATCTGAATGTCTCAACAGAAATCGAGACTCATCAGACCAGGCAACATTTTTCCAGTCTTCAACTGTCCAATTTTGGTGAGCTCGTGCAAATTGTAGCCTCTTTTTCCTATTTGTAGTGGAGATGAGTGGTACCCGGTGGGGTCTTCTGCTGTTGTAGCCCATCCGCCTCAAGGTTGTGCGTGTTGTGGCTTCACAAATGCTTTGCTGCATACCTTGGTTGTAACGAGTGGTTATTTCAGTCAAAGTTGCTCTTCTATCAGGTTGAATCAGTCGGCCCATTCTCCTCTGACCTCTAGCATCAACAAGGCATTTTCGCCCACAGGACTGCCGCATACTGGATGTTTTTTTTTACCTTTTCACACCATTCTTTGTAAACTCTAGAAATGGTTGTGCGTGAAAATCCCAGTAACTGAGCAGATTGTGAAATACTCAGACCGGCCCGTCTGGCACCAACAACCATGCCACACTCAAAATTGCTTAAATCACCTTTCTTTCCCATTCTGACATTCAGTTTGGAGTTCAGGAGATTGTCTTGACCAGGACCACACCCCTAAACGCATTGAAGCAACTGCCATGTGATTGGTTGATTAGATAATTGCATTAATGAGAAATTGAACAGGTGTTCCTAATAATCCTTTAGGTGAGTGTATGTCTGTATTTCATCAGGTTTGAGCTCAAATCATCTTGATGTTTAAATGTTTATCACTCACAGTTGATGATCAGGCTGAGTTTTGCCATCTCAAAGCTGACAGGGTTTCTGTATGTACACTGATATTCTCCACTGTCTGATCTCTGCACTGGACTGATGGACACTGATCTGTTATCAGGTGAGAAGATGATGCTGTTGCTAGGAGACAGAGGACTGTTATCTTTCATCCACTGCACAGAGGTGATGCTGCCAGTTCCCTCAGAGGTGATGTTAGCAGATGAGTCGCCCTCTATTAATGATTCTTCTGGACCAATAAGCCTGACATCAGATACTTTTTCTGTGTGAATGAGGAAGAATGAACAAAGACACTGGATCTAAAGTCTTTCACATTTAGGACCCAATGAACATTTGTAAAAACAGTAAAAGAGTTTGTGCTTTTGCATGGCAGAAAGTTGCTAAATTAGGACTACAACTATCACAAGGATAGTTGCACAGACTCCAACCTCTCCACAATGGCCAAGACCAGAGAGCTGTGTAAGGACATCAGAGATAAAATTGTAGACCTGCACAAGGCTGGGATGGGCTACAGGACAATAGGCAAGCAGCTTGGTGAGAAGGCAACAACTGTTGGCGCAGTTATTAGAAAATGGAAGAAGTTCAAGATGACGGTCAATCTCCCTCGGTCTGGGGCACCATGCAAGATCTCACCTCGTGGGGCATCAGTGATCATGAGGAAGGTGAGGGATCAGCCCAGAACTACACGGCAGGACCTGGTCAATGACCTGAAGACAGCTGGGACCACAGTCTCAAAGAAAACCATTAGTAACACTACGCCGTCATGGATTAAAAATCCTGCAGCGCACGCAAGGTCCCCCTGCTCAAGCCAGTGCATATCCAGGCCTATCTGAAGTTTGCCAATGACCATCTGGATGATCCAGAGGAGGAATGGGAGAAGGTAATGTGGTCTGATGAGACAAAAATTGAGCTTTTTGGTCTAAACTCCACTCGCCATGTTTGGAGGAAGAAGGATGAGTACAACCCCAAGAACACCATCCCAACCGTGAAGCATGGAGGTGGAAACATCATTCTTTGGGGATGCTTTTCTGCAAAGGGGACAGGACGACTGCACCGTATTGAGGGGAGAATGGATGGGGCCATGTACCGCGAGATCTTGGCCAACAACCTCCTTCCTTCAGTAAGAGCATTGAAGATGGGTCGTGGCTGGGTCTTCCAGCATGACAACGACCCGAAACACACAGCCAGGGAAACTAAGGAGTGGATCCGTAAGAAGCATCTCAAGGTCCTGGAGTGGCCTAGCCAGTCTCCAGACCTGAACCCAATAGAAAATCTTTGGAGGGAGCTGAAAGTCTGTATTGCCCAGCGACAGCCCCGAAACCTGAAGGATCTGGAGAAGGTCTGTATGGAGGAGTGGGCCAAAATCCCTGCTGCAGTGTGTGCAAACCTGGTCAAGAACTACAGGAAACGTATGATCTTTGTAATTGCAAACAAAGGTTTCTGTATCAAATATTAAGTTCTGCTTTTCTGATGTATCAAATACTTATGTTATGCAATAAATTGCAAATGAATTACTTAAAAATCATACAATGTGATTTTCTGGATTTTTATTTTAGATTCTGTCACTCACAGTTGAAGAGTACCTATGATAAAAATTACAGACTTCTACATGCTTTGTAAGTGGGCAAACCTGCAAAATCGGAGTAAAACCTTTTTAGAGAGAGTAATTAGTACAGTAATCTAACTACACTGTCGACGATGTAAGTAGAAGCTAGTAATTACTTTTTTTTTTTTTAGAGTAACTTAACACTGTTCTTAACATAAAACTAAACTGCAAATTGAAAAAAATCTTTTATGCTATAGATTTTTGTTGTTTACCTCTTGTCCCAGGCCCTGTCATTCAGTCTTTTCTCAATTACAAACATAAATAAATATTTCTTTCATTGACGACAGGCCTTCTGTACAGACCTGGACATGCAGACTTAATATAGGGCCTCTGTAACGTAGAGATCCACTGGAGGCAAGTGTAGATAAACCCAAGTGCAGTTTTACTGCCAATAATCCAAAGTGAGCAAACAGAAACTGACCTGACTAAGAACTCACCAACAGCGGTTTACAGGAAACAATACTCGACAAGGGAACAAGGCAAACATGAGGGCTTAAATGCACAAAGACTAATGACTAAATAAGACACACCTGTGAATAATCAAGGCAATGAACCAATGACAACATGACACAAGAGACTAGGGAAGCACATGACATGTGCAAACCAGGTGGACAATGAGTGGAGAACAGGAGGGCTTCTTAAAGAAAAACTAACAGGTCTGTGAGAGCCGGAATTCTTACTGGTTGGTAGGTGATCAAATACTTATGTCATGCAATAAAATGCAAATTAATTATTTAAAAATCATACAATGTGATTTTCTGGATTTTTGTTTTAGATTCCATCTCTCACAGTTGAAGTGTACCTATGATAAAAATTACAGACCTCTACATGCTTTGTAAGTAGGAAAACCTGCAAAATCGGCAGTGTATCAAATACTTGTTCTCCCCACTGTATAAGTTGAACCCCTGGGGCGCAAGAGGTGTCCAAAATTGACACCATAGACATACTATGGTGAAGGGACTGCCCATTTCATGTGTTTTTCCTACTATGGTAACTTGCATAGGAATTTTGTATTGAGCATAACTCTGGATCACAGTAGTGTCATAGAGACAATGGGGTGGGCTCATTTTACCAATCAGTCTCTCAGGATCATCGTGAAGCTATCAAGCCACGCCCTGGCAACCATTTAGAGCACCCTAGCAACTGATCCCATAGACTGCCATTATAAAAGGCCCAGATGGATAACTCTGCAGCACAGTGTCATAGAGACATAGGGTGGGCTCATTTTATGCAGACAACCAATCAGTCTCTCATGCTCATCATGAAGCTACCAAGCCACGCCCTAGCAACCATTTAGAGCACCATAGCAACAAGTTTCTTAGTCTTCCATTCAAAGAGATCAAAAGGGATATCTTTGGATAGAAGTGTCATAGAAACATGAGGGTGGGATCGTTTGGCAGCAAACAGCCAATCACGAATGACCTTCAAAACTTCCTAGACACACCCTTGCAACCATTGCCGAGCACACTAGCAATCCAAACACAAAGAGTGATATCTTCAAATCTGAATGTCATAGAGGAATTGGGGTTGGTTTATATCATTCATACTGGCAAACAGCCTTTGGAGTATCATCATCTTTGACAGCTGCCAAGCCACTCCCTAGCAACCAAACAGAGTACCTTAGCAACCGTTTAACAAGACCTATATCTTTGCATCATTACATCATATAGAGATGGGGGTTGGCTCTTTTAACTCATGCTAGCAAGCAGGACTTCCAACATGCTACACATGCTAAAATTCAGTCTCATCTATGGTGAAAGTGTTTGTGGTCACATTGGTGTCTGTTCCATTAAACGTCCAGCTGAATGAGGCAGAAGGTTCAGAATTTGCAGAGCAAAGTTAGTGCTGGTCTAGGCTGGTTTGTGCTGGTATAGTGCTGATCTAGCTGGTGGACCAGCATATTCATACTGTTCTCAAGCAAACCGGAGCTGGTGAAGCTGGTTCACCAGCATGTTCTTGCTGGGTTGAGTGTGAGTAGGCCAGCTCTCTGTATGCAAGCAGTGTTTTGGGGACAAACATTGTTTTTGCTTGCATATGTCTATATTTAACACTTTAATGATATAAAGGAAAAACAATGTACGGTTAAAACATATGATTTATTGAATCATTAATTTCTTTTGCTCCCTCTGTTGAAAGTAAAACTAAAAATTTTAATTGTTTAAGTTATGATTACATTACATTATTAATCAAAGTCACTGATAAACTGGTAAAAAGTTTCAAAGCATCAAAGGAATGGTCTTCTGTTTCAAAAGATCTATACACAAATCAGTTAAAATCAGTTAAAAAGAACTTGTGTACATTGCAAAACAAAAACATGTAGAGATATGAAAACCAAGAAAAATGCCTATATATAATTATAAGCAGTTTGTTCAATAACAGTGATTATAAGAAGAGCTCTTTCAATGGGACAGTTAATAACAACTTGAAAATGAAAGTTCACACCTTAAAGACTTTTACACTCATTTGGGAACTCACATGTGTCAAAATCCAGCTGTCAGTCACTGATTCCAAAAAGAGCACATAGTAAAAGTTATGTCATTGCAGTCAGGAGCATGACATATTGTTGAAAATAGTGATAGCATGCACTTTCAACAAAAATTAATTCAACCAAGTCAATGGCCAAGAGGCCAACTAAAGGGCTTCAACAACATTTGTACATGTACCATATGAAAGAAATAAAGCCAAACTGGTTTGTAATAAGTGAATATGGTAATGCTGCTTTTGGAGGTGTTTACTAATCCTCTGGTAAGATATTGATTTTATTTGCAGTTAATTTCATCAAAGGCTGTGTGGCTGTGAGTCAGATGTAGTTGTTGTTTCTGCTCATATCTTCTCTTTTTTTCTGTTCTTGTTGTTCCTCTTATCTTCAGTGATTCTGCTTGTTAACCACTGGTGTCATCACTAATACTCAATCATCGCGTGTAGAGTACATCCTCTATTTCACTAACTGCAATATTGCTTCATTTACTCTCTTTGTTACTCTCATTGTTACATTTACTCTCTATATTGGGACCAGCAGTGTTTGTTTAATACTGAGGATTTTACTGTGTATCAATAAACATGTAACCAGCAACATGTGTATTTCTTTATTAAATCATTTATTAAAATAAATTTGGAAAATTGTCTTGGTCTTTATTTAACTACGAACACACACTAAAGAAACATTTTGCAAGTTTTGTTGTGGTCTTGCTGGGATCATACCAGCACCTAAAAGACAACATATGATGGTACACCTGCACACCAGCATCCCAAGCTGATCCCAGCATGCAAAACATACCTTATGCTGGTGACCAGCAATGCTGGATTGTTCAGGGATGACTTAAAAACCTAAAAAAGAAACAAGATATTAGGGCTGCACGATTAATCGCAATTAACACGAAATCGCACTTAACCCTATTTGGCTTAGTGTGATTATGAAACTGCAACGGCTGCGATTATTTTTTTATGCGCAGCTTGTCAGTGAAGCTTGTCTGTGTTCAGTAGTAAATGCTGCTCCATCTGAAATCACTGCTTGTTTTAGTCGCTTATAATGTGCATTTGAAAAAGCAACATGCGTCAAACATCTTCCCAAACATAAGAAGCATTTATGAACATCTTGTCCAACAAAAGACAACATTTAATAACATAACAATAACTCACTTCATAATGTCAGTTAAGTGTTTGAAAACATCCTTCTGTGAGATGATGTGGCTTCTTATATAGCATAAGGCACACAACATATTATTTCATAGTATTCTATACAGTGATAAAGGCATATGTCATTTAGCAATGAAGTATAAATATACTTTATTATCATGAAAATACTTTCTTTAAGGCTTTAAGGACTCAGATAAACCATATACTGTCTTAGTCGTGTGTTTATTAGTCATGTTTAATCAATGAAAGCGTTTCAATCTTCTGTTTATTCAGCTACAGTGATAGTATGGTGCCCATAGGGATTTCCTGGAATGACGTGCGTTATTGTACTTCTGCGGGGCATATTTGGAGTTTCTGCGTGAGAGCGCCCTCTGGCTTTCAGATGGACCAGCATTTACAACTGATCACAGAGCCGTGCTTCACCAAGTGGTACTCACTGCAGTCAAATGATGTCCAGCTCCTCCTCTCTGGATGTCTAATGGGGTGGAGGAATAGAGTTGTGGGTAGGGTTAGGGTGTTGTTGGATATTCTAGGGGTGCTTCTCAATATCCCTCCTCGTTCTCTCGCTCCTCCGTCCTCCATCCTATGACTTGGAAACCAATCGAGCTCAGCCATCTTGTAGGACATATCAACTCTCTAATTGTACCATGAGGAGGCGAGGATGGAGGAGTGAGGAGGCTTCCTGAGGAGTCATGAGTGAGAATAAACAGGTGTATCCTTTGCGGAAGTGTTTTATCGACTAAACGTGAAACATGTATAAATTCTCCTCCCCCTTCACATCTTGCCACAGTTTATTAATTATTATTATTAAGTTTACGTACAAGACACAAATGTATGTCAAATTACAACAACTGTAGGACAGTTGCAGAATTATATCAAAGCACAAGAAAATGAAACAAACTGTAATACTATACAACAAATAAAAAGCAGTTAATAACTGGGAATAATTCATTGTTAATAATAACTGGTAATATAAAAAACATGTACAAACCCGATTCCAAAAAAGTTGGGACACTGTACAAATTGTGAATAAAAACAGAATGCAATGATGTGGAAGTTTCAAATTTCAATATTTTATTCAGAATACAACATAGATGACATATCAAATGTTTAAACTAAGAAAATGTATCATTTTAAGGGAAAAATAAGTTGATTTTAAATTTCATGGCATCAACACATCTCAAAAAAGTTGGGACAAGGCCATGTTTACCACTGTGTGGCATCCCCTCTTCTTTTTATAACAGTCTGCAAACGTCTGGGGACTGAGGAGACAAGTTGCTCAAGTTTAGGAATAGGAATGTTGTCCCATTCTTGTCTAATACAGGCTTCTAGTTGCTCAACTGTCTTAGGTCTTCTTTGTCGCATCTTCCTCTTTATGATGCGCCAAATGTTTTCTATGGGTGAAAGATCTGGACTGCAGGCTGGCCATTTCAGTACCCGGATCCTTCTTCTACGCAGCCATGATGTTGTAATTGATGCAGTATGTGGTCTGGCATTGTCATGTTGGAAAATGCAAGGTCTTCCCTGAAAGAGACGACGTCTGGATGGGAGCATATGTTGTTCTAGAACTTGAATATACCTTTCAGCATTGATGGTGCCTTTCCAGATGTGTAAGCTGCCCATGCCACACGCACTCATGCAACCCCATACCAGAGGAGATGCAGGCTTCTGAACTGAGCGCTGATAACAACTTGGGTTGTCCTTGTCCTCTTTAGTCCGGATGGCATGGCGTCTCAGTTTTCCAAAAAGAACTTCAAATTTTGATTCGTCTGACCACAGAACAGTTTTCCACTTTGCTACAGTCCATTTTAAATGAGCCTTGGCCCAGAGAAAACGCCTGCGCTTCTGGATCATGTTTAGATATGGCTTCTTTTTTGACCTATAGAGTTTTAGCCGGCAATGGCGAATGGCACGGTGGATTGTGTTCACCGACAATGTTTTCTGGAAGTATTCCTGAGCCCATGTTGTGATTTCCATTACAGTAGCATTCCTGTATGTGATGCAGTGCCGTCTAAGGGCCCGAAGATCACAGGCATCCAGTATGGTTTTCCGGCCTTGACCCTTACGCACAGAGATTGTTCCAGATTCTCTGAATCTTTGGATGATATTATGCACTGTAGATGATGATAACTTCAAACTCTTTGCAATTTTTCTCTGAGAAACTCCTTTCTGATATTGCTCCACTATTTTTCGCCGCAGCATTGGGGGAATTGGTGATCCTCTGCCCATCTTGACTTCTGAGAGACACTGCCACTCTGAGAGGCTCTTTTTATACCCAATCATGTTGCCAATTGACCTAATAAGTTGCAAATTGGTCCTCCAGCTGTTCCTTATATGTACATTTAACTTTTCCGGCCTCTTATTGCTACCTGTCCCAACTTTTTTGGAATGTGTAGCTCTCATGAAATCCAAAATGAGCCAATATTTGGCATGATATTTCAAAATGTCTCACTTTCAACATTTGATATGTTATCTATATTCTATTGTGAATAAAATATAAATTTATGAGATTTGTAAATTATTGGATTCCTTTTTTATTCACAATTTGTACAGTGTCCCAACTTTTTCGGAATCAGGTTTGTATTTTGTGGTAATTTGTGGAGGTTGAAACTATTACAATATAAATGATTATCTCTAATGTTCAAGAATCCCGACGTGCAAGCTAAATCCAGCAGTGTAGAGTCATCATTAATTGACGAAGCTTTGAAGTGACGCTAAAGGGAGTGAGGATATATAATTTCACTTGATTCAATTCCTCCATCCTCACGTCTTTTTCTTGCGTCCTTCCCTCGCATCTTGAAGGGGTGGAGCTAAGACGCGACGAAAGGAAACGAGGATGCACAAATAAGAATTGAGAAGCACCCTAGCTCCACCACCCATTAGGCCCAAATTACATTCACGCCTCCTGGCTGGACGTCTAGCAGTGAGCAGCCTCTCTGCTTCACTGACAAGCTGTGCATAAAATAATCACAGCCTTTGCCAAATTGCGTGCGGTTTAATTTCGATTAATCGTGCAGCCCTACAAGATTTAAACAAGCGCATGGTCTCATTTGATAGAAAACCTTTCAAAAAAAAGATTTCGATCATGTGTGGAGGTTCTTATGTTACATCACTGCTCAGAAAACCCCAGAAAAAGTTATGCAATTTATTGATTTATTTTGTTATTATTGATAATTGACATGATGACTATTAGAAAGTATATTATATGGAAGCTCATAAAATCAAGTTTGGACTTGTTCACAATCATGTCAACTGCATCTGGGCCAAATTTTGTGTTGATATCTCAAAGCAATCAAAAGTTATGGCATTAGGAATCATGGTAGCCTTTTTATCAAAAGTCCAAAAAAAACTCTCCAAATAAGTGATCTAAATGTTTTACTGAACATAAGAACTACTTACATGAGTAAACGCCACAATAAATCATACAAATATTTGTAATTACAAAGAATAAGTAACAAGTAACTGGTTGATGAGTGATGATCTTCCAGCGCTGTTTCAGCTTTGCACTCCTATTCTATGGCGCACTGTAAGACCTGTCAATCAGGGCGATCAATCAATCCAAGCTCACTCCAGCTGTAAGAGAGTGTCCGATTGCTCTGTACACATTGTCCCGACACACTTTACCTACCTCACCTAAGATCCAGTTTCCATTGGTTACTGCGTCATGCTGTCGGATCGTGGAAGTTCTTTAGCTTTAGCCAAAAAACCTGTCTTGTCATGTCAGTGATGCTTTTACAGACCACATTTCAAGTAAAGCACTCATATTTTTCACGTTATAAAAATGGTGCTCCTCTAATATTATAGCAATTTTAAAAGCACTTATTAAGAGTTAGTCATATTCATTGTATTCACTGTAATGGCAAGTTTCTAAGCTTTAAAATGACAAGTGTAAGTTAAGTAAGTGGTTATGAAGTAACTGAGTAAAGAAATAGTAATAACTCTGCAGCGCCCCCAGTCGGCCCTGTACCACAACACCATAATAATCACCCAGGATACCCTAGCAACTGCCTGCTAGCCTGGTAGCCACACCATAGCAAACACCCAGAACACCATAGCAACGCCATAGTAACCACCCAGAACACCTTAGCAACACCATAGCAACCACTCACAACATCCTAGCAACTGCCTAGCAACACCCTAGCAACAACTCAAAATACCATAGCAACCACCTAGCAACACTGTAGCAACCACCCAGAACACCACAGCAACCCCCTAGCAACACCTTAGTAACCACCCAGGATACCCTAACAACCGCCTAGCAACACCTGAGTGCTGACTTTTTCCATGGCAAGCACCACTCACATTTTCTGCAGGAAATGTATGTCTAGTTACTAATTAGCCTACTTTCTAAATCCCATTTCAACTCTGACCAGTTGAACAATACAAGGATGTAAAACTGCTCTTTTAATTATTTCAAATAAATAATATAAAATTGCATAAATTATTCTTGAACTGACCAAAGTATTTAAAGGGCGAAGTTTACATTAAAAACATACATTTTAGCATTAGACATCAAATTTTTATGTTAAATCCACTGTTTTATATAGATTTGTTCTATACAGTATTAATGCTGTTCATCAGAAGTAACTGTAATCAAAATACAGAAAAATTAAGTGTAATCCCTTACTTTACTTTTTCAAGGGAAACGTAATTAAATTACAGTAATTAATTAATTAGTAATGCATTACACCTAACACTGTTTAAAAAAAAAATTTTGTTTAGTGGACTCAAATGAAATAATTTCACAGTACTCTAATGCTGTATATATTTAAATTTTAAATGGTTCAAATCGGTTTTTCCAAATGAAATGAGTTTACTTGAATCAAGTTACGTGGTATTATTCCAGTAACATACTGTAAAGTAGATTATGGTAGGAGAACTGTAAATTAATAGTAAAATACTGACAGCAGGGGTTGCCAGTATTTTTACGTTAATTTTATGTAAAAGATTTACAGGATAATATTTTACAGTAAATACTGAACAAAGTTTTAGCAAGACACTCACCGAACACTTGTAGTGAAGTTTCTCCTGTAAGTGTCTCTCCAGCAGTAGTTGTTACAGTGAGTTTGTATATTCCAGAATCATCCAGTGTCAGATCCCGCAGCTCCAGACCGAGAGTGATGATGTCAAAACTGACTCTGCCTTCATATGCGGGGTTTACTGTAGCTACACCAGACGCTACTGTAATTATAGGTGTTGTGGTCAAAAACCATTGAGTTATAAGAATCGATGTGGAGGAGGGTGGGTTAGCAGGAGCGAGTACGACACTTTCTCCTACTGCTCCATTAGCCGGCTCAGGAAAACGCAGATCTTGACCTAAATATTGTCCTAAGAAAAAAAATCGTCGTGTTTTTACATTTGCGATTAAATTACATTTACTACTTTAACTACTTTCTACTAGTTACTTTTACTGGTAGTAACAACAAAGAACACCTTCAGTAAATGACAACCTATTTTTCTGAATTTATACATAAAATAGGAATAACTAGTTATTTTATATAGAAATTCAACACAGAGAATTATTTAACTGCTAAAAAGTCTCACCAAAACACGACAATATCCACAGCGTCCAGTACAAACGATAATAAACCATCATGATCGAGCTCTCATCTGTCAGGAGCCGCAGCTCAAATCATCTGAACTATTTACAGCAGTTTTCAGTTAATGATCAACGGCTGGTATAGAGTGCAGAACTCACTACGCCACGTAGCACTGGATATTAACATGAGTCATGTTAGATTTGATCGTGGAAGAGCAATAATCACTTCAGTCATGTAACATCTAAACTAAAGAAAGTTCAGTCTCGCTGTTTTACTTTACTACTGCAAGCAGGAGTGCCACTTTTCTGGACCCCCTGCAGTTTATTGTCCCCCTCGGTTTGCACATACAAACCAAGAATATTCAGACCCTCATAAAGCAGCGGCTCAAAAAACATATAAAAAATTTAAAAACATCGACAAACATATTTTTATATAGGGGACGAGACGGCTTTCATAGGCTATCAGTTCAGTTTGATATCCATTTTTAATACCAGATGTACAAAAATGTAATATTTGAATATAATGAATATGAATATACAGTAGGCTATAACTACTATATTTTGTACATTACAACTCAACCCAGTAATAGTGATATAACAACAGCATTATTGGTAGTTTATATACAGAATTTAGGGATAAGTTGTAGATGTCAAATCAAGTTTTTTGCCGCAGAAAAAGATGATATCAAAGTTTGAGATAACATTATGGGCAAAAATGTACATCTATGGATCATCACCGGTCTCCACTACTTGCCATTTGCTTATTTATCTCACTTCACCAAAAGTTAAATTGGATTTCATTTGTTGTTTATGAAATGATAATAAAACCCAGATTACTTTTACTGTTTATTCTTTTTATTTTCTTATAAATTTGGTCATTGCAAATACACTTCATTTAAATATCATTTGATTTGTCTGCCAAAAAGATGCAATAAATTTGATAGATGTTCAGGTTTGATAATGATTGGTCACGGTCTTATAAAATAATGTGTAGTGATTAAAGCCCATAAATAAGCAGCTCAAAATGTCAAAAGCAATAAAAATTCTATGCAATGTAAAGATAAAGATACTTTAGATGTAGTGTTATCTTAAAATAATGAAACAATTCTAACATTTTTATGAAATCAATTATTTGCCATTTTCTTATTTCTTGATTGGCTTATTAAATGTGAATAATTAGAAATGGAAAGTGCACACCATGTGAGTCACAAGCAAAAACCACAGAATGTTTTTTTTTTTTTTCACGAGTGCACAAATGCAGTTGGAAATATGTCTGTGCTCAACATTTCTGCTTTTTTTCAGCAGCTGTTTTAAAAGATCTTTATCTACAAATGGTCAGGGCTTTAGGCAGCTGTTTTTAACTTCCCTTTATGTCTTTAAACAGTTTGAGCTTCTTTTATAAGATGGACTGGTGTTAACACGAGGTGCATCATCACTTTAGACATGAAAGCTTATGATGGACGTACATAATGTATTTATTCCTTTACTGCTGTCTTCTACCACTGTGTTTACAGGTAAGTCAGTACTGTATTTACTGTTGTTTTTGTTTGTTTGTTTAAACAGAATTATATGATATGCTGAAAGTTTTTTTGCAGTGAGCAAAAATGATTCAATGATGCAGTGAGCTTAATGCATCATTTTTGACTTAAATTAATAACTATATGATGAAAATCCTTTGTGGAAGGATTTTTGTGCTAAATCTTGTTCGCACTAACATGGTTGCCATACAGTATTTATATAACCTCTCGCAATATTTACAGATTCTGTCTTTAAAATCATTAATCGATATATCTCTCCTCCCATTGATCTGAAACTCATCATTTTAACTGAATTGGTCAAGATCTCTTAACATCTTTTTATATTTAAGAATCAATAAACATGGATGATTTGATTTTGGGAGTTTTATGACTTTTTTTTTACATTTCACAAAAACTCTAAGAATGTTATATAAACACTTAATAAAATAAATGTATTATTATTGTAAACTTATTGTTGATGATAAATGCATATTAGACGTGTACAGTATATAAGGAAAGATTCTGCTAAACTCTTTCTGTGCCTTTTTCAGTTTTTCATTTGTTTTTTTCTTTTATGGTAAGCAATTCCTGTCATGCTGTCTTGAGACATTTCCTATGTAGACAGACTAAGCTGATAAATCAAACTTGCTTAAAATTAGCAAACATACATTATAATCAATAGATTCTTTTAAAATCTTGCGGAATTTGCATAACGCAACCCCGCCCCACCGCGTGGGTATAAAGGGCGTTGCGTGGCAATCTCGCATTATGTTTCTGCTTCAGAGCCGAGTGTTACTGCCTAAGCGTTTTTTCTCTTCAAGACGAGTGTCTCTCCAGAGTGTTGGTGTTACAGCGCATTCTAGCTAGTTCTGCATTCCTGTCTGATCTGTGCAGTGATCTAGCACAGCGTGTGTGTTCTCCCTAGGCGCTTCAGCATTTCTGCAGAGCAAAAACTCTTCTCTAAAAGAGCTGCACGCGGCAATTCTGTTTCAAGATGTCTCGCCCGTGCTCCATTCCTGGGTGCGGTCGGCTGGTTCCTCCGTTTGACGGGCATGATCGCTGTTTGGCGTGCTTGGGCCTCGTGCACGCCGAGCACGCGTTCATGGATGAGTCATGTTCCCACTGCGGGTGCCCATCGCAGTGTTGCGGTCAAGACTCCGTGATCTCCGTGCTGGAGGGAGAGTCCCCTCTACCACACCCCAATCTATTCCCTCCACGAGTGGGAATACTTTGGCTGGTGGTCAGGGTGACTTGAGGGTGACGGTGTGGGCCAACCCGACGAATCCTCCTCGGGCCACACCCCCTTCTAGCACACTGCAACCTGTGGTGTTGCCAGATGAGGGCGCAGGTGTTTCCCGTCCTGGGCCCTGCGTTTCATTTGGCGCACCGGCGGAGGATGCTATGTTGATCGCCGCATCACAAGGTGGGCTGGATTCCTCCAGAGATGACGATTCAGCTGTGTTGCCTCCTTCGGGAGTCCCAGCATTGCCCGAGTCTGATCCAGAGCTCACAGCCATGCTTTCCCGGGCGGCCGAGGCTCTTGGGCTTGTGTGGAACCCTCTGCCATCGGCTAGCGCTCTCGGCTAGATGATTGGTATCTGGGGGCGGCCCGTACCGAAGGCGCCCGTCAGCCCCCAGTGCCCTTCTTCCTGGAAGTGCATGAAGAGGTGTCGAAGTCGTGGAAGTCTCCCTTGACTTTTCGCGATCGTTCGGCAGCCACTTCCGCCTTCACTGCCCTCGATGGCGGCGTGGTGAAAGGGTACACTGGGGTTCCCCCGTTGAGTACTCTGTTGCGATGCAACTGTGTCCGCAGAGCGCTGCGATGTGGCGTGGTGACCCAAAGCACCCGTCCAAGGCCTGTAGATTTACGTCTACTCTGGTGGCGAAGACCTACGGGCCAGGCCGCGTCCGCCCTGCATGCGATGGCCACCCTTCAGGTCTATCAGGCCAAGGTGCTCAGAGACATGCACGAGGGCAATGCTGACCCCGCGTTAATGCAGGAGCTGCGGGCGGCCACCGACCTCGCTCTACGGGCGACGAAGGTGACCGCTCGCTCTCTCGGTCAGGTGACGTCCACTTCTGTGGTCCAGGAGCGCCACTGGCACGTACTGGCTCAACCTGGCTGATATGGGAGAATCTGAGCGAACCCGTTTCCTCAATTCTCCCATTTCCCAGGATGGGCTATTCGGCGGGGCGGTCCAGGACTTCGCCCAACAGTTCTCGACCGCTCAGAAACAGACTGAGGCAATCAAGCATATTCTGCCCCTCCTGCGGCAGCCCCGCCCGTCCCAGCCCCCCAGCCTGCTAAATGGCAGTCTAAGCGGCGGTCCTGAGACGGGCGGCTCGGAGGTGAACTCGGTTCTTTCCCAGGAGATGGTAGCAGGGCCACTCCTTCCCCCGGTGGAGGGCCGGGGGAGAATCCTTGGTACCCTATTCAGTGTTAAAGAAAGAACTGACATTTTCACCTCCGAGCCTCAAGAGGGCGCGGCTGGCAGTGTGCAACGCCAAGCAGCCTCGCCACTCTCGGCCCCCTCTGTCGCCAGCCCCCTGGCAGACGAGACCCCCGTGGAACGCTGGTCCTTCCCTGGTCTCCTCTGTCAGGGTGCGGAATTCGACCCCGCCCACACCTCGGGACGCTCCCACGCCTCCCATGTCTGGGCCGGTCATTCCGCCTTGCTGCCCCATCGGGGGTACACCTGTGGTTCGCATGACCCCGCTGGTACAGTTTCTGGGAGCCTGGCTAGCGCTTCCCAATCTGTCCAGCTGGCTCGCTCGCACCATCAGGTTCGGCTATGCGATTCAGTTCGCACAGTCTCCTCCCCGCTTTCGGGGAGTCCGCTATACCATGGTGGGTGGCAATGCCCCTGTCATGCGTGCGGAGGTCGCCACCCTACTGGCGAAGGGTGCGGTCGAGATTGTCCCTCCAGCTGAGATGGAGTCCGGCTTCTACAGCCCTTACTTCATTGTACCCAAGAAAACCGGTGGGTTACGGCCAATCCTGGACCTGCGCATCTTGAACCGAACCCTTCACAGGCTTCCATTCAGGATGTTGACAGCCAAACGCATTTTTGAATGCGTTCGTCCATTGGATTGGTTTGCAGCGATCGACCTGAAGGACGCGTACTTTCCATTCTTCCTCGACACAGACCGTTTCTACAGTTTGCCTTCGAGGGGCAGGCATATCAGTACACAGTTCTCCCATTCAGGCTAGCCCTGTCCCCTCGCGTCTTTATGAAGGTCGTCGAGGCAGCCCTTGTGCCGCTCAGGCAACACGGGGTTCGCATCCTGAACTATCTCGACTGCTGGCTGATTCTAGGCCACTCTCGGGATCAGGTTTGCGAACACAGGGACCTGGTGCATCAGCACCTCGCCCGTCTGGGCCTTCGGGTCAACTGGGAAAAGAGCAAACTCTCCCCAGTGCAGAGGATCTCTTTTCTCGGCATGGAAATTGACTCGTTCGCCATGTACGCGCAGCGTACGAGCGAGCGCACGCAGTCACTGCTGACTTGTCTTCGCCAGTTCGAGGGCAAGAGTGCGGTTCCACTGAAATATTTTCAGAGGCTCCTGGGGCATATGGCATCCGCAGCCGCGGTAACGCCGCTCGGTTTGCTTCATATGAGACCGCTTCAGCACTGGCTTCGCGATCGAGTCCCGAGATGGGCATGGCAACACGGCATGCTCCGGGTCCCAGTGACTCGGGCCTGCCATCAGACCTTCACCCCGTGGGCGAACCTCAGTTTTCTACGGGCAGGTGTTCCCCTAGAACGAGTTTCCAGGCATGTTGTTGTATCAACAGACGTCTCTGCCACGGGCTGGGGTACCATGTGCAATGGACATGCTGCCGCAGGCTCCTGGAGAGGACCCCAGTGCCTATGGCATGTCAATTGCCTCGAGTTGCTGGCCGTACGTCTTGCCCTGCAACGCTTCCGAGCCCTGCTCAAGGACAAGCACGTACTGGTTCGTTCAGACAGCACGGCGACAGTAGCGTACATCAACCGACAAGGTGGTCTACGCTCCCGCCGGATGTCGCCCACCATCTCCTCCTATGGAGTCAGAAGCATCTGAGATCGCTTCGTGCCGTTCACATCCCGGGAGAACTGAATCGTGCAGCCGACGAGCTGTCACGGTTTCAGCTGCTTCCGGGGGAATGGAGACTCCATCCCCAGACGATTCAGCTGATTTGGGAACAGTTCAGCGACGCACAGATAGATCTGTTTGCCTCCCACAACTCTTTCCATTGCCGCTGGTATTACTCCCTGACCGAGGGGACCCTCGGCACCGATGCACTAGCGCACAGCTGGCCGCGGGGCCCACGCAAGTATGCGTTTCCCCCAGTGAGCCTTCTCGCACAGGTTCTGTGCAAGATCAGGGAGGACAGGGAGCAGGTCCTTTTGGTCGCCCCATATTGGCCCAGCCGGACCTGGTTCTCAGAACTCGTACTCCTTGCGACAGCCCCTCCCTGGTCGATCCCTCTGAGGAAGGACCTCCTTACTCGGAGACGGGGCACCGTATGGCACCCACGTCCCGACCTTTGGAACCTACACGTGTGGGACTTCCGCTAGGGCCTTGTCCACGAGACAGGCCTATGCGTTGAAGTGGAACCTCTTCGTCACCTGGTGCTCTTCTCGCCGAGAAGACCCCACGAAATGCTCAATCGGGTCCGTGCTTTCCTTCCTCCAAGAAGGGTTGGAGCGAAGGCTGTCTCCCTCCACCCTGAAGGTCTATGTGGCCGCGATTTCGGCTCACCATGACCTGGATGGATTCAAAAACGGTAGGTCAGCACGACCTGGTTAGCAGGTTCCTTAGAGGGGCGAGGAGATTAAATCCTCCTTGCCCTCCTCAAATACCCTCTTGGGATCTTGCAGTGGTTTTATCTGCCCTGCAGAAAGCTCCCTTTGAGCCTCTGCAGTCTGTGGAGCTGAAGTTCCTTTCAATGAAAGTGGCGCTCTTGATTGCTCTGGCTTCCATCAAGAGGGTAGGGGACCTGCAGGCATTTTCGGTTGACGAAGCGTGCCTGGAATTCGGGCCGGCCAATTCTCACGTGATCCTGAGACCCCGGCCTGGATACGTGCCCAAGGTTCCCACCACTCCCTTCAGGGATCAGGTGGTGAACCTGCAAGCGCTGCCTATGGAGGAGGCAGACCCAGCCTTGGCACTGCTCTGTCCAGTACGCGCCCTTCGCGCTTACGTAGACCGGACGCAGTGTTTCAGGACCTCAGACCAGCTCTTTGTCTGTTATGGAGGGCAGCAGAAAGGGAAGGCTCTCTACAAGCAGAGGTTGTCTCACTGGATAGTGGACGCCATTGTCCTGGCATATCAGGTTCAGGGCATGCCATGCCCCCTTGGGGTTAGAGCACACTCCACTAGGAGTGTTGCTTCCTCTTGGGCTTTAGCGCATGGCGCCTCGCTGACAGACATTTGTAAAGCTGCAGGCTGGGCGACACCCAACACATTCGCAAGATTTTATAATCTCCGAGTGGAGCCTGTGTCCGCTCGTGTACTCGCCCCAAGTGGCCAGTAACTGGACAGGCTCAGGTGTCTTCGCTTGCTGCGCCATTCCACTCCACGGACTGGATGCGTGCGCATTTTCACTCAGGTGAGCTTCCCAGTAAGCCCTGAGCTCCTCCAGCACTGCTGATGTCGACACCAGAGTGCATGCCCGCTTGGTCAGCCCTCGTGTTCGGCTAGGTGCCTCCGTGTGCATGGTTCCCCCGTTGGGCAACCCCCACATGTGTATTTCCACGGTAAGTCTCTCTGAGCACGTGTCTTCCCTTGGCAAGACACCCTTGCCACACCTGTGGTTGAAACATTTTCCACCTGCGGCTGGATACCCCAGAGTGCTCCATATGCAGTCCCTACGGGGGTCATATGTGTATTCTTAAGTCCTCCCTTCGGGCAGGCATTGTGTTGCATTTCTCCACGTGGGATATGCTTCCCGGTGTACCTTGGTATCGGCGTTGAGCCTAGTAACCGAGACGTTTCTCTACCTAAACCTAACCATTCTGGGGACTGAGGACTGAGATACTGTAATCTGGTGGGGATCAAATTTTGGCACCCAGCTGGTCCTTGAATTTGTTTGGCTGAGTGGCTCTGGGACATTTCACTGTCTGAATCACTCCGCTCTTCTGTGTTTTCCTGATAGAGTGGTGGACATCTTTAGTGGCTATTTCTGCAGGTTACATAGTTATACCAGTAGGTGTAAACTGTGTTTATGAGTGAGTCATTGAATCATTAACTCATTCATTCAACACCAATTCATTCAGTAACACCACTACGTGTTGCTCAGACGTGCCCTTTCGACTTTTTTTTTTGGTGGAGCAAAAATAGACAAAGTTACTGGCAATATTGCTTTTAAAACGTAACTTAGGCCTGGTTTCACAGACAGGGCTTTGAAGGTGTACTCACACTAGGCGATCTGAACCGTGCCTGGGCGCATTTGAGCCACAAAGTCTGGTTCGTTTGACTAGTGTGATCGCTCCATGCCCAGGCGTGGCTCGTTCAACCGCCCCTGGCCCGCTTGGAAGAGGTGGGCCAGAGCACGGTTCAGTTGGGCTCAGGCTCAGTATGCATGTAGTGTGATCGCTAACCGCGGTTGAGCACAGAACAGCTACTACTCTTGTGTGCACTACTGTCATCATGACAGCAAAAATCTATTACTATTTGGACAGTACATTTTTCAGTTATTATATTATATTATAATGAGTCTGGTGCTCACCTTATTGATGAACAGGAATTGTAGATTAAGAATAAAGCTGCAAATTTCTCCATCAAGTTAAGCTGCCTCCTTAATAACCTTCTGGTAAGTGCAGCACAATCAAGTGAAAATCGCTGCACGGCATAAATGATAAATCTATTAGGCAGTCTATTAGCAAAAGTGCTTTTCTTCCTTTTTTTTCAAAACAAAAAGTTGCATCGTAAATGATGCAAGCGTGCTCCGGCAAGTGGCACAATTATAGGTAGCATTCTTGTTAGTATTACAAATGGTGTTGTATGACTCAGTATAAGTTAATACTTTAAGTGAGTGGTTTAGAATAGGGCTGCAGCAACTAGTCGATAAATTCTACGATTCTCATCGATTAGTCGGGTCTGCCCTCGGTGCACGTAATCTTCCATCAATCCCGCCAAATTACAGCACTGAATAACACATTTCTATGGACAAAATGCATCTATAAATAGTTGAGTGGAAACAGAGTGAGCTGATGCAGGAAAGGTACATGATCCAAGTGCTCAAAATATGAGAATTCTTTATTTTAAGCTTCAAGCGAATGCATTAGCGTTTAATATACCCTGTCATGCGCTTTGGCAGATGTGTGTGCGTCTGCGTCCTTAGCGAAAAACATTCATTTTACAGGTTATCAAGCGCGCCGTTGACACGGGGGACGGGGGTCATGACCCCCGCAGTTTTGAAAAGACAGGAATCGACCCCCGCACTTTTGATAAGGGAAAATAGCCTGCGTGATTCACTAACTAAAACTTCCAACAAGGAACATCACATTCATTATAAGTAATTCAAGCCATGCCATATATATCGTCTGTATAATATCATAATTATAGTTTTAACGATGTACAATCTGACATTATCGACTATATCCCTCACACACCCTCACTGTATGCGCACGCATACACTACTTGATGTAGTCTAGTCTTACAGCTTAGACTAGTGCAGGTGCGCATTTACAGTGCACACTTTCACTGCGTGATTTACTCTATTAGTGCAGTTTTTCTCCAGGCATCAGCATAACAAATGTTATATTGATTTTATACAAGTTTACTAAACAAGACGTTAATAAGTGACTTACAATTTAGGCACCATATTGCCTGTTTTTGCTCTATTTCGCCAACGAAAATAGTTCAAAACAAAGCCTCAGCAAACACTGCTGTGTGTCTCTGAGCAACACACGGAGGTGTTTCCTTATTGAATGAATAAATCCGCTTTTTGAACGAGTCAATTGAATCAATGATTCGATGACTAAGATAGATTAAGACAGTCAAATGCTTCGATCCTTAATGAATCAGCCGTTTGAATGAATCGGTTGAATCTCAATGACTCACTCATTAACAGTGACTTGCTGCCACCTACTGGCGGTTTTAAATTAACATTTAAAGTATCTTTTCATGTTTTAAATCATTTCAAATATCAGTATTCAACGTCTTATGTTTAAAACATCAAAACATTATTTATGCATTTGAAATATCTGCTGTTGGACACTAAATTTACGTTTAAAAGCCAACATGTAATTCACGTATTTTATGAGAGTAGTAACTCAACTGTAAAGGAATAACAGGGTGTAATTGTATATGTATGTAAGACATTTCTACAGGATAAAGAAATGACAGTAACAGGTTACTGTGTCCATAGTGAATGTGTGTGTGTTCCTGCAGAACATTCCTCTTATCTGGTAACACAGAGTTTGTGTTTTTTTGTGTTTTTGTTTTTCTTTAATATCATTTTGTAAGACGTGTATAAGGGAAACAGGTCTATTTAGCTCAAAGGAAATTAATTAATTAATTCATAGGGAATTTTGAAAGAGTCACTCATTTTACGGCCGAGCAAATGACTCGTCCAGCGTTCATTTGAACAGGCCGTAACTATCAACTCTGCAGCGGATATTAATATCCACACAATAGTGAAACACTATTTAATAGCCAGGTAACATAAATCAGCAGTTTAAGACATTAAATTCGTAAGCACATAACACAAGAACACTTATCTTTAAATACAAACAAGACTTTACTGATTATTCTAACACCTAAAACTAATATCTAACACAAACACACGCACACACACATTCACACGAGTTGCAGAAAGAAGGAAAGTGAGGAAAGAATGAGTTTTGAGAGAGTGAAATGATGAAATCCCAAGTTTCTAGCAATATATGCATTTATAACACATGACCTGAACGAACCATCAATCATTAATTTAACCTTCCTATCGTTTCTTAGGCGGGGTTATTAAATTTGGTATCAATGCACCAGTTCAGTTAGAATCTGGAGGTTACTTGTGTTTGTGTCTCGTATCTTCTTTGAATGAGGATTCCCTCCTTCTTGGTCCTGGCTGCAGAGGGGTTCCCCAGGTTCTTTGAGTCGCTGACGGTCTTGTCGTGTCTTTGATCGACGTCTTGGGAAGCCAATCACGTGGCGTGTTGGCGGATGGATGGAAAGTCTTGTGGATGTTGTTTGGAGTTGAAGCGCGCTTTGCTGTAGACGTTGATTGAAACTTTGCGGCAAAACTTAACTTAGAACATGAGACTCAACGGAAAGAAAAGAAACTAAGTAAAAGAAAGGAAAGTGAGACGAGAGTATTTAGATGGCTTGAATGAAATTGTTAACCCATTTTCTCGGATCTTGGTCTTCCTCTGACCGGTCTCGGTCTCTGTCGTAATCTGTCTTCGTCTTTTTCTTCTAAACTCTGTCTGATTCTTTGTTCGTGTTCTGAGATTTTAAACTCAAATGTCTGCCCATCCTCCTGGATGGGTTCTGACCAATTAGGTTTCATCTCTGGTTCAGAGGTGACTGCTTCCCCACCCCTCACCATAAATTACCTGTTATCTGTTGTCTCCTAACTCCCCACTCTAAGCAGAGAGTGCATTCAGACATGGTTTCTTATTATAAGAACACAATACATTCTACACAGATTTCAATCAAGCCATCTTCTGAATTATGAGCATACAATCATACTGATACCAAGCAAGGCACGCTTTCAATCCACCATTCAATAGTTATAACAATTACATGAATTGTGAGTGATATATATGCATAATGGTCACGTGTACTGGTTATAGACATGATATAGAATTATGCAGTAGAAGGCTGTTTGAATGTAAGTCCGGCTATCATCCTTTTTGAATGATTTGATGCAGTTTATATGTAACAACAGTCTCTGTGGGTTTTCCTGTGGATTTTAACCGTGTCACTCAGAGTTCATTTAAAGGTCGTTGAGAAGAAGGGATCTGTTTTAGCTCTTTGTCTTGGGGATCAAACAATCTCTGCCGTTATCTTGGTGTGGCCCAAAGCTTGCAAGGCCATAAAGTGGGGGTTTTGTTAGTTGGCACAGACTGAACGGAGCCCACTTCTTCTCAAGGCCATAGATTGTTGATTTGTTGAGTTGAGTTTTGTGTGGAATTATGTTTGAACGAATCATCTGGAAGATTCATTTGTTTCTGGTGCGCCCTCAAATCCTACAATTTTAATGTAGGGATTTAAACTCCTTTTGCTTAGTAACTTTTTTGCACATAATGTATAGCACAAACATACCCTTATGAAAATTAACCATGGTTTTATTATAGTAAAACGTCTCGGTTACGTATGTAACCCTCGTTCCCTGAAGGAGGGAACGGAGACGTACTTCGGACGTCACCGTCGAATTGGGATCACTTCTGGGAGCCCCTATCAGCTTCGAGTGTATAGAGAACGGGCCAATGGCCATTGGCGTGCGAGATTTGCATCTCGCGCTCCGCCCCGCATCGCGGGTATAAAGCGGAAGTGGATGCCGCGCACATTTGTTTTTCACTGAGGAGCCGAACTAGTGACTCGGCCGCTGCAGTGATGGTACAGCAACTGTGGCTACGGGACGTACGTCTCCGTTCCCTCCTTCAGGGAACGAGGGTTACATACGTAACCGAGACGTTCCCTTTCAGTCGGTCACGTTCGACGTACGTCGGACGTCACCGACGAATTGGGATCCCTATGGAAAACGCCACAGTTACTACCACTTCCAGCGCCCAGCGAAAGCCCCTCAGACCCCCGTCTGTTTGGGGCGGGAAACTTACGCAGGGAGAGTCACTGCTGCTGTTCCGCAAGACCCTCTCAGCAGAGTATTGGATAACGCTGGGAAAGCGTGCCCCGAGGGGCCGCTGCGGAAGCCACATCCTACCCGTAGGGAGGTATCATGTGGAATATAGACGTATGGACTGGCCGTGGGCAGTAACAACATACGGAAGTCCCAGGGGTGGCCCCGGCCAATGCAGGCGGGAGACTACACCGCACAGAGACGGCAGAGCGAGCTCTGCCAAGGGAAAGACACGGGCTCGCCGTAGGGAGCCGTACCGTGGAAGAATACACATATGGGACAGCCGTAGGGGTCACGACATATGGATACCCAGCCTAACACAAGTTCCACCAATGCATACGAGTGTTAGACCTGGCGTCGGACGCTCCGCCACGTCTGACTGCCACGGGTTGCGGAGGACTCAACAGGGTTCGCCGTTCTGGGGAACTCGACTGGAGCATATCAGCGCACGTATCCGGTCCATGAGGAGGGGAATGGCGCAGCAAGCTGACACTAGAACGGGCCCTTCCGTGTTACTGGCTATTTGAAGCGAGCACACGGGAAGAAACCGGCTCTACACGGAGGCTATAGAATCTAGCGAACGTGTTGGGTGTCGCCCAGCCCGCAGCTCTACATATATCTGTCAGCGAGGCGCCGTGCGCCAGCGCCCAGGAAGAGGCCACACTCCTGGTGGAGTGGGCCCTCAACCCAAGCGGGCAGGGCACGCCTTGGGTTTCATACGCCAAGGCGATGGCATCCACTATCCAGTGAGCCATCCTCTGCTTGGAGACAGCCTTTCCCTTCTGCTGGCCTCCGTAACAGATGAAGAGCTGTTCTGAGGTCCTGAAGCTTTGCGTTCTGTCCACGTAAGTCCGCAGAGCGCGAACGGGACAGAGAAAAGCCAGGGCTGGGTCTGCCTCCTCCGAAGGCAGCGCTTGCAGGTTCACCACCTGGTCCCGAAAGGGAGTGGTGGGAACCTTGGGCACATATCCGGGCCGGGGTCTCATTGGGATTACATGAGAGTTACCCGCCCCGAATTCCAGGCACGATTCGTTGACCGAAAATGCCTGCAGGTCCCAATACAGTCAGGAGTACTGTCTTCCAAGACAGGATTTTTAACTCTGCTGACTGCAAAGGTTCAAAGGGAGCCCTCTGCAATGCGGTTAGCACCAGAGATAAGTCCCAAGAGGGTATAGAGTGAGGGCGAGGAGGATTTAATCTCCTCGCCCCCCTCAGGAACCTGACGACCAGATCGTGCTTCCCTAGGGACTTACCATCAACCATGTCGTGATTTGCGGCGATAGCGGCAACATACACTTTGAGGGTGGAGGGAGACAGCCTTCGCTCCAACCCTTCTTGCAGGAAGGAAAGCACAGAGCTGATTGAACATCTTCGGGGGTCTTCTCGTCGAGAAGAACACCACTCAACGAACAGATTCCACTTCAACGCGTAGAGGCGCCTCGTAGAGGGGGCTCTGGCGGAAGTGATGGTGTCTACCACAGTCTGTGGTAGGCCACCTAGAACCTCCGCGTCCCGTCCAGGGACCAGACATGGAGTTTCCAGAGGTCCGGACGCGGGTGCCACAGGGTGCCCCGTCTCTGAGTCAGGAGGTCCTTCCTCAGAGGAATGGGCCAAGGAGGTGCTGTCGCGAGGAGCACTAGCTCCGGGAACCAGGTCCGGTTGGGCCAGTATGGCGCAACTAACAAGACCTGCTCCTCGTCCTCCCTGACCTTGCACAGTGTCTGCGCAAGAAGGCTCACTGGGGGAAACGCATTTTTGCGTAGGACCCGGGGCCAGCTGTGTGCCAGCGCATCCGAGCCGAGGGTCCCCCCGGTCAGGGAATAGAATAACTGGCAGTGAGACGTGTCCGGGCCCCCAGCCGGTGGATGAGGCATCCGTGGAGACAACAGCATGCCTGGACACTTGTTCTAGGGGAACTCCTGCCCGTAGAAACGAAGGGTCCGACCACGGACTGAAGGTTTGGCGACACTTCGGTGTTACTGAGACACGGAACGAGCCGCTCTGCCACGCCCATCTCGGGACTCGGTCGTGTAGCCAGTGTTGAAGCGGCCTCATATGAAGCAATCCGAGCGGCGTCACTGCGGCTGCGGCTGCGGATGCCATATGCCCCAGGAGCCTCTGAAAATGATTCAGTGGTACCGCTGTCCTGCATTTGAACAAATTCAAGCAGTTCAACACCGACTGGATGCGCTCCTGTGTGAGTCGCGCTGTCAGATTGACCGAGTCCAACTCCATGCCGAGAAAAGAGATCCTCTGCACGGGGCAGAGTTTGCTCTTTTCCCAGTTGACCCGAAGTCCCAACAGGCTGAGGTGACTGAGCACCATGTCCCTGTGTTCGCACAACTGCGCCCGCAACTGAGCCAGAATCAGCCAGTCGTCGAGGTAGTTGAGGATGCGAACACCACGCTCTCTCATGGGAGCAATGGCCGCCTCCGCAACTTTCGTGAAGACACGGGGTGACAGGGACAGCCCGAAGGGTAGGACTCTGTACTGATATGCCCGTCCCTCGAACGCAAAGCGTAGGAACGGTCTGTGTCGAGGGAGAATCGAGACATGAAAGTACGTGTCCTTCAGGTCGATCGCTGCAAACCAATCTTGGGGACGGATGTACCTGAAGATGCGTTTCTGCGTTAGCATTCTGAACGGCAGCCTGTGAAGGGGCCGATTCAAGAACCGCAGGTCCAAGATTGGCCGTAACCCGCCGCCTTTCTTGGGTACAATGAAGTACGGGCTGTAGAAGCCTGTCTTCATATCGGCTGGAGGGACCGGCTCTATCGCGTCCTTCGCCAGTAGGACTGCGATCTCCGCCCGTAGCATGGGGGCGCCTGAATTTGGGGGGCCGCCGGGCGAACTGAATCGCATAGCCGAGTCTGATAGTACGGATGAGCCAGCGGGACGGGCTGGGAAGCGTTAGCCAGGCCCCCAGCGACCGAACCAGCGGGACCAACGGCACCACAGACGTACCCGCAGCGGGGCAGCGTGGCGGAATGCAGGGATCCGACTCGGACGGCATAGCGGCCCGAAGTGGGGTCTGAGTGTGCAATGCAACACTTACCTGCTTCCGCTGAGAGGGTGCACGGGTGTGCGGAGGCCTCTTGTGTTCGTCCTGGACACAGCCAGCACCCCCTGCTGGTGATAAGAGAGGCACCGGAGGGTGACAAGGCATGGGAGCGTCGTACACCGCCAAGCGCGCTCTCTTGGCACCCAGAGATTTTAGAAACAGCTCTTTTTTTGAAGTTTTGGGTACCACTGGCACGAAGGCCATTGGCGGAACAGAAACCAAACAGGAACAAAAAATTCTCTCCCGGCCCTCCTCCGGGAGAAGGAGCGGTGCTGTCACCACCTCCTGAAGAGCTGTCTCCTCCATCTCTGGGTGGCCCGTCTCAGGGTCTCTTGCGACGGCGCTTGCCACCTGGCTTGGCAGCGGCCTGAGCGGGCTCCACGGCGTTGCCCTGGTGGAGGCTGCTGCTGGGCTGGGGCGGGAGCGGGGGCGGCGGGCAGCCGCCCTTGGCTACGAGCAGGCGGAGGAGCTGCGGCCGGTGGCTGGGCAGCAGCTGACCGCCGGGGCAGGATGTACTTAATGGCCTCCGTCTGCTTCTGGGCGGCCGAGAACTGCTGGGCAAAGCTCTCGACCGCGTCGCCGAACAACCCAACCTGGGAAATGGGGGAGTCCAGGAACCGATACTTATCTGTCTCCCTCATTTCGGCCAGGTTGAGCCAGAGATGTCGCTCCTGGACCACAAGAGTGGACATCGCCTGACCAATGGAACGGGCGGTGACTTTCGTCGCCCGGAGGGCGAGGTCCGTCGCCGTCCGGAGCTCCCGGAGGAGCTCTGGGTCAGGCCTACCCTCGTGCATGTCCATGAGTGCCTGGGCCTGGTGTACCTGGAGCAACGCCATGGCATGCAAGGCGGACGCAGCCTGTCCACAAGCCTTGTAAGCCTTCCCATTCAGACTGGAGGAGAACTTACAGGCCTTGGATGGGTGGCGTGGGTCTCCACGCCAGGTGGAAGTGGACGCCGGACACAGTTGCATCGCAACAGCCCGTTCCACCGGCGGGATCCCCACGTACCCTTTGGCTGGCCCGCCGTCGAGGGTAGTGAGGAGGGAGGAGCCACTTGGCTGGTTTCTGGCAGAAAAAGGTGCCGTCCACGACTTTGTGAGCTCCTCATGCACTTCCGGGAAGAAAGGCACCGGGGCGGGACGCTGAGAACCAGCACGAGCCGCCCCGAGAAACCAATCATCCAGCCTAGAAGGCTCGGGACACGGTGGAGGGTTCCACACGAGCCCGACCTTTTCGGCGGCCCGGGAAAGCATAGCTGTCAGCTCGGGGTCCGTCTCGGGCAACGCCACTCTCCCAGAGGGAGGCAACGCAGCCGAGTCTTCATCCCCCGAGGACTGAAACTCCCCCTCCGATGCAGCGATCGACATCCTATCGTCTGCTGGAGCTCCAAAGGTCACCGCTGGACCACCCCGGGAGGGGCCAGCGACTTCCTCCGGAAGCTCAACCGGCTGCGGCACTTCAGAGGGTTTAGGGGCCCACGGAGGCTGGCTCGGCGGGTGTGCCCTAAACGTGATCCTCAGGTCACCCTGGCTATTCGCCGAAGTAGGTCTATTCTGCTGGGCAGGAATAGCACTAGATCGGGGCATAGGTAAGAGGACTCCACCCTCCCGAAGGTAGGCGAGTCTCGACCTAAGCGCCGAGATAGTCATGTTCCCGCAATGGGAACACGAGCTATCCACAAACGCTGCCTCAGCGTGTTGAATACCCAGACACGTAAGGCAGCGATTGTGACCGTCAGCTGGTGACAGGGAACGACCGCATCCAGAAACGCACGTGTTGCTCTTTTAGAAGAAGCTCTTTTAACGTGCCGAAGCACCCAGGGAACGACCGCGGCAAAACACAGGAAATAGTGCAGCCTGTGTATGCACTCACCGTGGAACGCCCTCACCGAACCAATTAGGATGCTGTAAGAACAGCAGTTATTTCACCGATCTCGGTGAGCTCGCGGTCGTCACTGCACGTGCCTTCTCTCCAGCACAAAAGCCTCTTCTCTCGCTCTCTCTCTTTCTCTCTGCTGTAGCAGGAACAGTCTTTCATGGATACCTGTTCGGCTCTGAAGTGAATGACAAATGTGCGCGGCATCCGCTTCCGCTTTATACCCGCGATGCGGGGCGGAGCGCAAGATGCAAATCTCGCACGCCAATGGCCGTTGGCCCGTTCTCTATACACTCGAAGCTGATAGGGGCTCCCAGAAGTGATCCCAATTCGTCGGTGACGTCCGACGTACGTCGAACGTGACCGACTGAAAGGGAACCATGTTTTTTGGCGTATTGATTACTATTTGTATAACCACACAAATACCATAGTTAAACTATGGATTTGAAGCAAAACCATGGTTAATTCGTGGTTACCATTGAATAACTCCAATAACCCTGTTATTTATTTATTTATTATTAATATTATTATTATTGTTGTTTGTTTTGTTCATTGTAAAACCATGGTTAATTTATGTAATGGTAGATATATTCACTAAGTGTGTTTTCATAACACTCAGCTGACACGTTTGTTTGAAGGACAGCATTGAGCAGAATGTGGAATAGTGTGTTTGGTCAATAAAATAAACAATTGCCTTTTTATCCGATTAATCGAAAAAATAATCGGCAAAATAATCGATTATCAAAATAATCATTAGTTGCAGCCCTAGTTTAGAACAAACCCGCAATCATAAGTATAAGCAGTGATAAGTCTTGTCTTCATAGGTACCACTCAAAAAATGAAAATGAATGAAATCACAAATTAAGCATGAAAAATAGAAAGTGTGCATTACAATTAACGCTCTTTCACCAGCAGAGTTCCCACTGATTTGCTAAATTGCTGGTTTATTACGCACTCCCTCCTGATTGTGTGTCCATAGGCAGTCCTCCTGTTCTGTCCATCACTGAGGCTGTAGGGATTGTGACTGCTGTAGTGCTCATCACTATGATTACAGCTGCTGTGGGGTATTTGTTCCTGATCAACAGACGGTATGTGACTAGAAAACATTTAGCAATTAACAATTTCATAATTGCAATGTCATGGATCTGCATTGAATTATGACAGATTCATGCCAACTATCAGAGCAAAAAACACTAAGCTTTTGCTACACAAAGTGTTGAAATAAACAAGACTGTTTTCCAATTTTTCATAAAATTAATTTATATATTTATTTAATTTTTGATTCATGCATTTGTATGCATACTACAGGTAAAAAGAAATTGTGCCAGCATTAGACATTATATTTTTTACACAAAGCGCAACATATTCATTGTGTTTATCTTTACCAAACCTGGAACAAAAAAAAAGGACATATACTGATATTAAATAAGGAAGTGAATGAGCTGTTATGTTAAAATACCTTTAACATTTCCTTTTTTATATTTTGCTACACAGCAGAAGAGCCAGCAGCACTTCCGCTTATTGTAAGTATAAACTTCAAACATGGGCTGATTAAAATCTCCCTTTTTAAAGGAAATACTCAGTGTGAAACTGCACATATTGCTGATTCTTTCATGATTAATTGCTTGTGATGTTCTTTATTTGAAAGATGCTGGAGATAAAAGTGTCTTCTAAATGATTAAACGTAAATAGGAATTGATTTTAAAATGTATTAATTAACCATCTACAAATCTGTGGGTGCAGTTTATGATCTGCAAGTAAAATTGAACTTGCAAAATTGAGAGCATAGATTAAAAAACTGGTGAGTACAGATTATAAACTGAAAATACAGATTACAAAATAATGGGGACAGATTTTTTAGATAAAAACGACGAAAAAAAAGTCCTGGGGCCCATATAGGGGGTTCTGTACTTTCCCAATTGCTAACTGTAGACTTCTCACTCCATTCCTCTACTTTGAAATCATGCTGTTATTTGACCAGTGTTTTACTTCTTTACTAGATACAACTCAGAGCCCTGATGACCTGCAACAGGTGAGAACACCTGCTGTTAAGAATAACTGTGGGAGAAAAAAAATTGTGAGAGACGTAATCAATCCTGAATCTCAAGTCATATGGTATTTCACAACAAATAGGCCATGAGCTTCTGTAAAAGACTAAACTTCTCTTCACTCATGTTTTAGGATGTCACATATGCTGATGCCACGATACTGAAAACAGACAAAGTCACCAGAAGCACCTCACCATCAGCGGACATTGAATACGCTGTGGTTTGCTTCAGTGGTCGCTCCGGATCAACGTCACTGCGAGCCTCAGCCAATCAGCTGGCTTTAGGTGTCCACACAGCACAGCAGGAAATGGTGTATGCACAGATGAAAAAAGACCGATTTTGAGTACAAACGTCACATCCACTGCAGGTTTTTCTTTGGTGTCTGAACAATAAAAGGTTGATCACACCATAGCTATATCGATAACTACAAAAGGAACAATATCACTTTAAGAACTATTTTTTTCAGCTGATAAATGATCAAAACATTGACAGTCGATCAGAATCCAGACACTTTGAGCATCTAAAGCAACAGATGGCATAACTGCAGCATGCAATTATAATAAACAGAACTTTATCGTCCGTTGGTGTGGCACTAATATAGTTATTGTTCTTGGTGTGAACAGGCCTTACAGTAATTGTTATTCTACCAAAATGGCCTAAAAACTGACACTGACAGTGTTTTGGTAAAAAGTGTGCTTGTTCTCTTTTTAGAGTTAGACTTGACTCTGTGTGTGATCTATGCAAAAGTCACAAATCTTACAACTTCATAAAACAAAAGAAATGTGATGATTACAAGACATACTCATTGTGAAGATTTATTCCTAAGTGTCCCTTTATTTTTATCTCCTTGTTGGTTTTGATTTCGATTTAGAAAAACAAAATCCAGTCTGTACACAGTTAAAAAAAATTGAAAAATGCATGTTGTTAAAGACAAACTTATATACTGTATTTTTTTTTATTCCAAATTTCTTTGTCTATAGTTTTAACATAACATGATTGGAGAAGCCTCCTCAACCCCTGAAACTGACCCTTGACCTTGATGCATTCATTTAAAATATCCTCTTCACCTCAAAATGTAATCTAACATTAATGTAAATAAACATAATTTTATAACGCAATACACATTTGTATAGAAATATTTACTTAAAAAAAAGAGGTTAGGTGACCTTTTAGAACATCTGTGATTCTGTTATTTTCTTTCTTTCATCAGTCGTTTTTCAGTGCATGTGATGTGTGGGAAAATATACATATGTAAGTTGAACCACAACATCAGATGTCTGACTTTCTGTTTCTAAAAACACTGATCTGTGGTAAATGCAGTGTGTGCAGATTTGGGTTGAGGTATGTGGTGTGATTTCCAGAACTGTTTACGGACTCACAAGTTCTTGCAGACGGATCAAAGCCCACGTTTTAATGAACACACAGCTCCTCATTTCCAATAACATACATATTCAGTCAGATTTGATCTCCTCGGTATCAATAAAGTATCTCTATTTTTAATTTCCAATTCAGACAACACAACCCCAGAATTAAATTACACAGACAGTGAATTTAAAAATAAGTATAGTACAGAAAAGTAAGAATATCTGTTTAGAATATCTTTAGCTTCATTGTCCTTCATTAATGTGTGTGCTCTCATTCTGTCGTGGTCTGGCTCTGATCTGTACGGTGTCATTGAGAGAATGACATCCAAATGAGAGCGTCTCTGTGCTACTTCCTGTGTGTGACCTCTATCGTAACATAGAGAGAGTTCAGTCAGGGAAGTGAAGGAGAGTCTGTGCCACAGTCTGTGTGCTGCCTGAAGATCAGAATCACAGGGGAAGTTTAATATCTCTGTGCTGCCGTGTAGCAACAGCTAAATCCTCAGATTGAGGCAAACAATCGTAAACCAGCTCATTTTCAAGGTTACTTCAGACACGGTCAAGGTTATAGTACATCGTTCAATAGTACAAAAGAATACTTGATATGACACATGGCTATCCAAAAGAAAAGGATAATTCTGTCGTACCAAGGAAAAGATGGAAAGCGCATTTGTCTATGATTTTGAACAAGGGGTCTCTTTTTTTCTCATTTCTGCTCTCCCATTAGGTCTGTGTTGTTGCTAGACTGAGGTGGCTGTAAAGTGCAGCCTTTGGCTGGAGGAGAGTGTCCTATCCGGCACGGGCTCGGCCCGCCACCCCCTTCACTGTCTGTATTGGAGGATGAGTGCGGAGGGGGCGGAGCCAGGCGAGGCAGAGGGGCCGAGGAGGGAGGGATACGTGTACAAGAGGTTGTGCGGAGACTCTGGATACGCCGGCACTCCTGGCAAATGCGCACATGAGTGCAGCCCCGCGGCAGAGGCACTGTCACTGCAGGTGGTCCCAGGGCCACTGCTGGGGTGCTGTTGGCACCTAATGGGTCCTCCAGGAGTCGCTGGGGGCCGGGGCCCATGTCTGAGGGGCCTCCGCCTGGCCCTGAGCTTCCTGTCAGGGGTCCGGTACCGCTATAGAGCTTTCCGTTGCTAAGGCGCATCTCTCTGACAAGGCGCAGGGGCCGCGGGGCCCCTAAAGTGATGCGGGTGGGGTGCCGAAGGGCCAGAGAGCTGGACAGGGGGCGACGACGGCGCAGACGAGAACTTTTCTTGCAGGAAACAGCATTGCGGAATTCCGTCAACATCTCCTGACATACGGACACCTGAATGTTTAAAAAAAATATATTAAAGGCTTGAACAAAAAAAGATTAATATATATCACAGATTTATACACACATATATATATATATATACACTACCTGTCAAAAGTTTGGAATAATAAAGATTTTTTATGTTTTTGAAATTATACTCACCATGGCTGCATTTATTTGATCAAAAATACAGTAAAAACAGTAAAATTGTGAAATATTATTACAATTTAAAATAACATTTCTATTTTAATATATTTTAAAATGTAATTTATTCCTGTGATGACAAAGTTTTCAGCATCATTACTCCAGTCTTCAGTGTCACACGATCCTCAAGAAACATTTCTTATTAGTTATTACTATCAATGTTAAAAACAGTTGTGCTGCTTAATGTTTTTGTGGAAACCATGATACACTAGAATTTAAAAGTTTGGGGTAAGTTTTTTTTTTTTCTTTTTTCAAAGATGATTTTTATTCAGCAAGGATGCATTAAATTGATTAAAAGTGACAGTGAAGACATTTATAATGTTTCTATTTCAAATAAATGCTATTCTTTCAAATTTTCTATTCATCAAAGAATCCTGAGATAATACACCGATCAGGCATAATATTATGACCTGTTAGTGGGTGGGATATATTAGGCAGCAAGTGAACATTTTGTCCTCAAAGTTGATGTGTTGGAAGCAGGAAAAATGGGCAAGCATAAGGATTTGAGCGAGTTTGACAAGGTCTAACTTGTGATGGCTAGATGACTGGGTCAGAGCATCTCCAAAACTTCAGCTCTTGTGGGGTGTTCCCGGTCTGCAGTGGTCAGTATCTATCAAAAGTGGTCCAAGGAAGGAACAGTGGTGAACTGGCCACAGGGTTATGGGGCGGCCAAGGCTCATTGATGCACGTGGGGCACGAAGGCTGGCCCGTGTGATCCAGTCAAACAGAAGAGCTACTGTAGCTCAAATTGCTCAAGAAGTTAATGCTGGTTCTGATAGAAAGGTGTCAGAATACACAGTGCATCGCAGTTTGTTGCGTATGGGGCTGCATAGTGTGTGCAGACCAGTCAGGGTGCCCATGCTGAGCCCTGTCCACCGCCGAAAGCGGCAACAGTGGGCACGTGAGCATCCGAACTGGACCACGGAGCAATTGAAGGAGCAATCCAATCGAGCATCTGCGGGATGTGCTAAGCAAACAGGTCCAATCCATGGAGGCTCCACCTTGCAACTTACAGGACTTAAAGGATCTACTGCTAACATCTTGGTGTCAGATACCACAGCACATTTTCAGGGGTCTAGCGGAGTCCATGCCTCGATGGGTCAGGGCGGTTTTGGCAGCAAAAGGGGGACCAACACAATATTAGGAAGGTGGTCATAATGTTATGCCTGATCGTTGTATACTAATATATTAAAATAGAAATGTTATTTTAAATTGTAATAATATTTAACAGTATTACTGTTAATACTGCATTTTGATTAAAAAAAAAAACAAGCCTTGTTAAGCATAAGAGACTACTTTCAAAAACATTACAAATTCTTAATTATTTAAAACTTTTGGCTGGTAGTCTATATACATGAATATCACAGAAGTATATATTACAGATATATACACACAGGTAGACATGCACACCGTAACAACCACTGACTTTGACTTCACTACGACACACACTAACGCGAGGAGTCGGCGGGTTGCTTTGGTAACCTACTGTAGTGTGACTGTGATATTGGCGGTCGCAGGAGAGAGGCCGTACCTCGTCTGTTTCAGCTGATCGGCGTGTGGACCACACAAACTCCATCACCGCCACAAACACAGCAATAATCAGGCCACAGATTAACACCACAAATATACCGCCAATGTTCTCCATCCCAAGACCTGCAACAGTGAGTTAAACACTTTTAAACAATCTGCATCTATGATAATCTTTCATCACAGAAATATTAAATATACATTCTTAAAGTCGGCACAAAGTGGAAATTCACCCTATTTTCGAAATGCATGTTATTGATCTTATAGTGAACGATACATCTGTGCATTTCATTTTTTAACATTTTGGTTTTACCACATAATTTTTTATTAAAATATGATATTTTGAAAATGACAGACCTCTCTCTAGTGTCGTATGCCAGACTTCATTTAGTCTGCTTAAACCCCGCCCCTTTCTTACAGTCGACTTTAAGCTCACATTCAGATCTGCCTCAATCTAATCACCAATCAAGTCCCTGTCCTACATTTTTTTCTTTTTCAATAACCGGTTTTACTTGGATATACGTCACAATATGGAAGAAAATGACTCTCTATACTTCTGTTCCATCACAACTTTAAACAAACACAAAACTGCTTGCCTGTGACAGCTACAGTGGGTGTGTGAAACCCTGCCCCCTGTGTTTTGGAAGATGATAGCTGGTTTCTAGCTGATTATGAGCTGGTTCAAGCTGATGTTTCTTGTCATCTTGGCCCAGAAACAAACTAGCTCCCAGTTGGTTTTTGGAACTACCAACTGTTTTTTGCAACAATGTAGCTTTTTGACCAACTATCATGTTCTGAACACAGCTGCCGGTTCCAACTGGATATTTCAGCAGGGATGAGACTGGGAGGGAATGATTGTGTTGAGGTGCAGGAGAGGTTCATGCCTTTGGCGCGGTGGTCTTCCTCTTTGGGACACTGCCCTCCCTCCCACCATCTTCTCTTCAGGATCTCCAACCTGTTATTCTCCTGCAACTGCAGCACTGCCAGACTGAGCTCATCTCTGAAAGGAGAACCTGGGAGACGGAATAATGCAGATGTGTGCGTTTTGTGATCTAGCATGAGGAAGTGCCAATGAGTTGTGACACATCTAAAAACAAGTCTGTCTGATGATAGTCAAATGAGTTTACATGATTAATGTCACACATTCGCTTAATTTATTAGTGAGCTAGACAAGTGCAGAATCTTAAATATTTCTTCATCATTGCATACATAATTTTTTTGTCTCACATGTGGACTTTCTGACCCCAATGTACGTGTTAAAGAGGAAAAGAAGCCTTCTTAATATGTTAATATGCAGAAGGATATTTGGACATACAGTGCATCCGGAAAGTATTCACAGCGCTTCATTTTTTCCACATTTTGTTATGTTACAGCCTTATTCCAAAATGGATTTTCCTCAATTCTACAAACAATACCCCATAATGACAATGTGAAAGAAGTTTGTTTGAAATCTTTGCAAATGTATTAAAAATAAAAAACGGAAAAAAAAACACATTTACATAAGTATTCACAGCCTTTGTCATGACACTCAAAATTGAGCTCAGGTGCATCCTGTTTCCACTGATCATCCTTGAGATGTTTCTATAACTTGATTGGAGTCCACCTGTGGTAAATTCAGTTGATTGGACATAATTTGGAAAGGCACACATCTGTCTATATAAGGTCCCACAGTTAACAGTGCATGTCAGAGCACAAACCAAGCCATGAAGTCCAAGGAATTGTCTGTAGACCTCCGAGACAGGATTGTATCGAGGCACAGATCTGGGGAAGGGTACAGAGAAATTTCTGCAACATTGAAGGTCCCAATGAGCACAGTGGCCTCCATCATCTGTAAATGGAAGAAGTTTGGAACCACCAGGACTCTTCCTAGAGCTGGCCGCCGGGCCAAACTAAGCAATCGGGGGAGAAGGGCCTTAGTCAGGGAGGTGACCAAGAACCAGATGGTCACTCTGACAGAGCTCCAGCGTTTCTCTGTGGAGAGGGGAGAACCTTCCAGAAGAACAACCATCTCTGCAGCACTCCACCAATCAGGCAGTTATGGTAGAGTGGCCAAACGGCACATGACAGCCCGCCTGGAGTTTGCCAAAATGCACCTGAAGGACTCTCAGACCACGAGAAACAAAATTCTCTGGTCTGATGAAACAAAGATTGAACTCTTTGGCCTGAATGGCAAGCATCATGTCTGGAGGAAACCAGGCACTGCTCATTACCTGGCCAATACCATCCCTACAGTGAAGCATGGTGGTGGCAGCATCATGCTGTGGGGATGTTTTTCAGCGGCAGGAACTGGGAGACTAGTCAGGATCGAGGGAAAGATGAATGCAGCAATGTACAGAGACATCCTTGATGAAAACCTGCTCCAGAGCACTCTGGACCTCAGACTGGGGCGAAGGTTCATCTTCCAATGACCCTAAGCACGCAGCCAAGATAACAAAGGAGTGGCTACGGGACAACTCTGTGAATGTCCTTGAGTGGCCCAGCCAGAGCCCAGACTTGAACCCGATTGAACATCTCTAGAGAGATCTGAAAATGGCTGTGCACCGACGCTCCCCATCCAACCTGATGGATCTTGAGAGGTCCTACAAAGAAGAATGGGAGAAACTGCCCGAAAATAGGTGTGCCAAGCTTGTAGCATCATCCTCAAAAAGACTTGAGGCTGTAATTGGTGCCAAAGGTGCTTCAACAAAGTACTGAGCAAAGGCTGTGAATACTTGCGTACGTGTTTTTTTTTTTTTGTTGTTTTTTGTTTTTTATAAATTTGCAAAGATTTCAAACAAACTTCTTTCACGTTGTCATTATGGGGTATTGTTTGTAGAATTGATGAAAAAATAATGAATTGAATCCATTTTGGAATAAGGCTGTAACATAACAAAATGTGGTAAAAGTGAAGCGCTGTGAATACTTTCTGGATGCACTTTGCATGTATGCAAAGCGAAAGTGAGCAGGTTTATTTTTTGTCAAATATATATAACTTTGCGCAATGTTGGTAACATCATTTTTAAGTGTTATTATGGTGTTATGGTTTTAAAACTACATGATTCACAGTGCTGCTACATTGCCTGTGAGGCTTCCATTGTAACTGTGTACTTTTATATTTCGTTTTTACTAATTGAGGGATGAGTTGACATATTGTTCTGTGGTAATTATTTCCCTCTCTCTTACCCAGAGGCATGCCGATGCCATAACCCTTGGTGTCCAGCAGGCCTCCGATCTGGGTGAGGTTGCAGTTGAGGCTGCGGTGGTACTCGTTCATGGTGCTCTCAAGGAGGAAGGCATATTTAGAGTTCACGACTCGTGCGATGCCCTCCTCTGTGCTCTTCACAAAGACACTGGGCTGCTTAGAATACATGTAGTTCCACATCCGCTGATACGTTTGATAACGGGAGTTCTGAGAGAGGGGAGGAGAGAATGCATCATCAGTGTATACATCATAAATAAAAATTTAAACTCTATTTGACATGCACAATAACAAACAGAAAGAAAACAGTGACACACACACACACACACACACACACACACAGAAATGGTAGAAACACTAGAGCAAACAAAAACCTGATAAGAAAATACACAGTCAGTAAGCCAAGGGTAATCTACACGAAAAACCAACAAGAAAATAAACAAGAGACACAAAACCCATCCATACGCATATGCAAATATATGCCTGCTGGCACTTTCCATGAATATTGTACAAAATTGAGCCTGAAAATACTTAAACATATTTTTTTCCTTTTCAACAGATGTTCAGTGAAAGGAGATGCATAAACCATTAGAGGCACAAATCTCAAGCTTTTTTGCTGTGAAACCTATTAGATAATTTAGATAAACTTAAACACATATGTCTGTATCCCAAACAAAATCTTTTGAATTTATAATTCAATTTATTGTAGTTCAGTCATGACAACTCTGGGAGTGATTTCTAACCAGCATTTATTTGCATGGGGCATGGAATGTACATATGCGTGATTTTGGTGGACAAGATCTGCTACGCTGCTGCTGCTGAGAAAATATGAGGATTTGTGAAAATAACTTAGTGAAATATAACATGCATAATAAGGAAATATGCTGCTGCAAGAAAAATATAGAAGACCTCCAGCAGATCTCTACAGGTGGAGCGAGGGTAAAAAGTTTCATGACTGAACTATGGATTCAAAACGTTTTAATTATTAACAAAATGCAATTAGCAAAAACATAGTTTTCAGCTTTGTGCCACATTTTTTTATGCAATCCTGCTACTGCATTATTTTCCTGCAATAAAAAAAGTATAATTTCTTACATTTGTGATGCTCAGGAAGTGACATCATTTGGATCCTTTCTACAGCATGACAATTAAATAATATAATACAAATAATCAAATTTAAGTCTTGACTGCCTATGTCAAGTTTGTCTGTTATGCAAGTTATTGTAGAAAAAATATTTTTCTTTAATTTATGGCAAATACAAGTTATCAATAGCTATAAAGTGTTTGGTCCCAAACTGGAGATGGCTTAATTTAGGCTAATTTTGAAACCTTATGGTCTAGTAAAGTTTTACGTATTTTTTTATTTCATAAATATCGTCAATTTTATTTTTAAATTACATCAATAAATATGTTTTAAAGTCAACATGAAATTAAAATCCACCCTATCTATTTTCTAAATGCTTGTTATTGATCTTGTTGTGAACGATTCACCCATGCATAAATTTCAGGGGAGTTTCCTCCGAGGAGGCAAGGGAGGCAGTGCCTCCTTAAAAAATTGGATGAGAAAATAATCCATATAAAAAAAATATAAAACAACGCAAATATTACAAAATGTGACAAAAAAAATCACTGATATACCACTGTATATACACCGATCAGGCATAACATTATGACAGGTGAAGTGAATAACACTGATTATCTCTTAGTCACGACACCTGTTAGTGGGTGGGATATATTAGGCAGCAAGTGAACATTTTGTCCTCAAAGTTAATCTGTTAGAAGCAGGAAAAATGGGCAAGTGCAAGGATTTGAGCGAGTTTGACAAGGGTCAAATTGTGATGGCTGGATGTCATGGGCGGCCAAGGCTCATTGATACATGTGGGGAGCAAAGGCTGGGCAATGTGGTCCGATCAAATGTATATTTGTCATGTCGTAGCTCAAATTGCTCAAGAAGTTAATGCTGGTTCTGATAGAAAGGTGTCAGAATACACAGTGCATCACAGTTTGTTGCGTATGGGGCTGCATGGCCACAGACCAGTCAGGGTGCCCATGCTGACCCCTGTCCACCGCCGAAAGCGCCAACAGTGGGCACATGAGCATCAGAACTGGACCACAGAGCAATGGAAGAAGGTGGCCTGGTCTGATGAATCATGTTTTCTTTTACATCACGTGGATGGCCGGGTGCGTGTGCGTGTGCGTCGCTTACCTGGGGAACACATGGCACCAGGATGCATTATGGGAAGAAGCCAAGCCGGCGGAGGCAGTGTGATGATTTGGGCAATGTTCTGCTGGGAAACCTTGGGTCCTGCCATCCATGTGGATGTTACTTTGACACGTACCACCTACCTAAGCATTGTTGCAGACCATGTACACCCTTTCATGGAAACGGTATTGCTTGGTGGCTGTGGCCTCTCTCAGCAGGATAATGCACCCTGCCACAAAGCAAAAATGGTTCAGGAATGGTTTGAAGAGCACAACAACGAGTTTGAGGTGTTGACTTGGCCTCAATTCCCCAAATCTCAATTCAATCGAGCATCTGTGGGATGTGCTGAACAAACAAGTCTGATCCATGGAGGCCCCACCTCGCAACTTACAGGACTTAAAGAATCTGCTGCTAACATCTTGGTGCCAGATAGCACAGCACACCTTCAGGGGTCTAGTGGAGTCCATGCCTCGACGGGTCAGGGCTGTTTTGGCAGCAACACAATATTAGGAAGGTGATTATAATGTTATGCCTGACCAGTGTATATATATATATATATATATATATACACACTGTAACACTGTCCAACAGCGACACCAGCAGGTAAAAATACAGCAGGAGTCCGCGTCTCTCTTGCCTCCCCTGAGCCCATTGAGTTTTAGCAGACCCCCTAAAGCATGCGGTGGGTTTGGTGGGGAGTAATTAAGATTGTAAGTCACGTGATAGGAGGCAATGCCTCCATTGCGCTATGATTGGATATGATTGGTTTGTGTGATAAATCCCACCTCTTGTTTCGTCGTGCACATTCACAAATCAGTCTGAATGAACAAAATTATGGCATTAATAAAATGACTAATTAAAAAGCAAGTAAACAACTCAGACACTTAGATATCACCACTTTCTGTCACGTCAAAATCAAACTTGAAATGGCCTGAACACATGATGACTGTGGGTTTTCAGCTTGGGGAAATTAAAGGTACATTTTTTTGTCTTTGACCAGTGTTTACCGAACTTGATGACTGATGAAAATAAGTTGACTATTAAAAAGAACAGCTGAACATCAGTTCACAAATAATATATATTGTTTAAATTGTTACTGCCTTTAGTTATTATTTTGGAATAAATGTAAAAATGCGTAAAACACTAACTTGATGAGATCTATACTTGGTTTTAATAAATAGAACATTAATTACACAGTTAATGTAAAAATACAAAAGAATTGTATTTGGTTTCTTTTTTTATGTAATTTTTATTTAACCAGGAAAATGTGACATCATTAAGTATAACTGGGATATGAATTTACATTTGATTTATAAAAAAAAAACTGAGGACTTTGCCTCCTCATTTCAGAACACCCACTGCACACCACTGATATATTTAATTTTTTATTAGTTTTGACCTTATAATTTTGAATCAAAATGTATTAACATGATCTTCTAGTGAAACGACAGACTTCTCTTAAACCACGCCCATTTCTTTCAAAGCTCGCAATCATATCTGCCTCCATCCAATCAACAACCGTCGGATAGAACCAAATCCCCACCCTGCATTTTTTTCTTTTTCTATAATCTGTTTCACTTTCAACTGTAAATATGTTGGTAACAGGAGTGCAAAATAGAAAATGAATAGAAACATCTCGTAAAATAAATAGCTTGACCTCCTGAGGTTGATAATCAATATTTTATGAAGGTTAACGAAGTCTGAAACACCAAAGTGTACTGTATATATGGAAAGTTCCTGCTATTTATTATGGCCACAAAACATACACAATTACCATCTCATTAAACCTGCCAGGCAGATGTTTCATATGTGAACATTCACATGTGCAAGCCAGCATGTGTTCACTTTTCTGTGCATATACATGTGTGTATAAACTTATATATTAGTATAATATGATTTGTACCATAAAAAAGGTCATGGTGCTTCCTCCATGAATGGTGCCATACTGGATATTGGTTTGATCAGCCAGGTCATCGGGCGATTCAATTGGCACTTCCATTCTCTGAACTGTCAGAAAAGCAGCCAGATTCGCTGTGTACGAGGAGATTATTATAAGCGTGAATGCCCACCTAAAAGAGAGAGAGAGGACATAAATGATGGAACCAGAGTGCAAAAAGCCCATAGCTGTGCTGTGTAATGTGTCCATTGACTCTGTTAAAATGACCATCAACACATACAGTGGGGAGAACAAGTATTTGATACACTGCCGATTTTGCAGGTTTTCTTACTTACAAAGCATGTAGAGGTCTGTAATTTTTATCATAGGTACACTTCAACTGTGAGAGACGGAATCTAAAACAAAAATCCAGAAAATCACATTGTATGATTTTTAAATAATTAATTTGCATTTTATTGCATGACATAAGTATTTGATCACCTACCAACCAGTAAGAATTCTGGCTCTCACAGACCTGTTAGTTTTTCTTTAAGAAGCCCTCCTGTTCTCCACTCATTACCTGTATTAACTGCACCTGTTTGAACTCGTTACCTGTATAAAAGACACCTGTCCACACACTCAATCAAACAGACTCCAACCTCTCCACAATGGCCAAGACCAGAGAGCTGTGTAAGGACATCAGGGATAAAATTGTAGACCTGCACAAGGCTGGGATGGGCTACAGGACAATAGGTAAGCAGTTTGGTGAGAAGGCAACAACTGTTGGCGCAGTTATTAGAAAATGGAAGAAGTTCAAGATGACGGTCAATCTCCCTCGGTCTGGGGCACCATGCAAGATCTCACCTCGTGGGGCATCAGTGATCATGAGGAAGGTGAGGGATCAGCCCAGAACTACACGGCAGGACCTGGTCAATGACCTGAAGAGAGCTATGACCACAGTCTCAAAGAAAACCATTAGTAACACACTACGCCGTCATGGATTAAAATCCTGCAGCGCATGCAAGGTCCCCCTGCTCAAACCAGCGCATGTCCAGGCCCGTCTGAAGTTTGCCAATGACCATCTGGATGATCCAGAGGAGGAATGGGAGAAGGTCATGTGGTCTGATGAGACAAAAATAGAGCTTTTTGGTCTAAACTCCACTCGCCGTGTTTAAAGGAAGAAGAAGGATGAGTACAACCCCAAGAACACCATCCCAACCGTGAAGCATGGAGGTGGAAACATCATTCTTTGGGGATGCTTTTCTGCAAAGGGGACAGGACAACTGCACCGTATTGAGGGGAGGATGGATGGGGCCATGTATCGCGAGATCTTGGCCAACAACCTTCCCTCAGTAAGAGCATTGAAGATGGGTCATGGCTGGGTCTTCCAGCATGACAACGACCCGAAACACACAGCCAGGGCAACTAAGGAGTGGCTCCGTAAGAAGCATCTCAAGGTCCTGGAGTGGCCTAGCCAGTCTCCAGACCTGAACCCAATAGAAAATCTTTGGAGGGAGCTGAAAGTCCGTATTGCCCAGCGACAGCCCCGAAACCTGAAGGATCTGGAGAAGGTCTGTATGGAGGAGTGGGCCAAAATCCCTGCTGCAGTGTGTGCAAACCTGGTCAAGAACTACAGGAAACGTATGATCTCTGTAATTGCAAACAAAGGTTTCTGTACCAAATATTAAGTTCTGCTTTTCTGATGTATCAAATACTTATGCCATGCAATAAAATGAAAATTAATTACTTAAAAATCATACAATGTGATTTTCTGGATTTTTGTTTTAGATTCCGTCTCTCACAGTTAAAGTGTACCTATGATAAAAATTACAGACTTCTACATGCTTTGTAAGTGGGCAAACCTGCAAAATCGGCAGTGTATCAAATACTTGTTCTCCCCACTGTATGGAGCCCCAGCACACGCTCAGACTCACCAGACCCCACTAACGCAGCGTGTGGATAGGGCTCGGGGCATGATTTCTGACCCCTGCTGCATGAAGCCCCCGACAGGAAACCACAGGCTGTTTCCGAGTGTGTACTGATTTTCCAGCAGGTCTCTGCGCTCACGCAGACACGGGTGAGGGTTATACCATTCATACGGACTCAACCTGACACAAGTACACAGAGAGAGAAAGGAATTTTGCATGGAGCATTAAATACTTATTTCTTCACTATACTATAAAATTAACAAAATAAATAAATCACCACATTTGCCTAGATTACTGCTTAAAGCAAGAAAACGTATTTGCTATGGGATAAGAAAACTAAACTTGATTAAAGATTTAATTTAACTCTCTGAAGTAAAGTATTATAATCTTATGCACTTTGACTTCTCAAATAGATTTATATCGTTTTAAAGACGTATAGATATTTTTACTGGAAAACAAGACAAACATACTGATTAAGACCATAATTTTTAGCAGTTTGAGTGTGTTGGTGTTGATTTGTTTGTGTACCTAGCAGAAAGAAAAAGCACACAGCTGACAGCGAGGTAAGCCAGCAGCATGAAGAGCCAAACTGCCGGTGAGAAGGGATCCAGGAAGGAGAAATAACCTGGCTTCCTGCCCTGAGAGACGGTGGAAGAGAAAGAGAGGTAAATGAATGCAACTGAAGGAAGGAAAGTGGCAGAAATAGAAGCCAAAAGGGATTAGGTACATAATGAATATTCAATCTATTATTTACATAAATGTAGTAAATGCAGTATTAGACTACATGTTTAGGCATTTAGACACATCTATCTATCTATCTATTACCTTAGTTATCCAGATTATACACTCTGTACTGGCTGTTATCATTCAGGACAGGACAAGCAGAGAATTTCACACCGAATTTCAAATACCATGCTATTTGCACCAGTGTGTATCATCTCATCCTTTGTTCATTCAAATGTGTTTTAATTTTCCATGTTTTACATTAGCCACAAGATGGCGCTATTGATCAAATCAGCACACCAGAGTCGCCAAAAATGGATTTTTATTACTCTTCCATGGAAAGCAGATGCTGTTTAGTGTTTACCAAGTGAAGGTATAGCCAATATTACACTAACCATTTTTCCGTTTGAGTGAGTGTGGGTCAGGTTTTGCTTATAATTGGTCTCTCTAAGGATATTAAAACCTGAAATCATTTAACATTTCCCAGGAGTTAATTTTTTTTTTAAATTAAAATTAATTACAATTTAATGACTTTATATGACAATTAATTATTCAAATTAATCACAATTAATGTAAACTTAGAGGTAATTCACAAAGAATACGTTTTGTATTTTTTAGTTGTTGGGCTACGTAAACTGATGTTGAGTGTGTGTGTGTGTGTGTGTGTGTGTGTGTGTGTGTGTGTGTGTGTGTGTGTGTGTGTGTGTGTGTGTGTGTGTGTGTGTGTGTGTGTGTGTGACTTACTATATGGACCCTGTAGAGAATACTGATGCCGAGGGTCATAAAGGGTTTTGAGAAGTCAATGACCTTCTCTCTCTCAGATGTGATGGTAAAAGCAGCTACAGCCAAATCAGCTTTCTGCTCCAAAGAGAGAAGGAGAGAGCAATAGTTGTAGAAGCAGAACAGGAATTCTCAGAAAAGTTATCTAGACAAAACAAGGGAAATTACATAAAATTGAATTGAATGCAACCTTGTGATTTGCATAATCCAGGAGAGAACAAGTTGATGAGTCTGACTACATACCCTGTTGATCAGCTCTCCCACCATGCCTGTCCATGAACCGTTGGGTTCAGGTGCTCCATACAGGCCGTCGTCCACCAGTTTGATGCGGAAGGTGAACTTGAGGGTATCAGCCAGCTCTCTCAACATGTCCACACAAAAACCCTCATACTGCTCGTTCCCCTCAAACTCCTGGTAATTCACCTTTCTCATCACGTATGGGTTCTCCTGCACACACAAACACACACATTCCTGTATGCAGTACAATATCATGACTCCATCACTTTCATCTTACTGTACTAGATCAAATATTACACTCAAAATTGTAAATTTATTTAAAATTCTTTTATTACAATTAAGAAAACAGCAGTGAATTTTAAATAAATTCACTACTTTGTATTGAGGAGATGTTGCTTTACCTTGTCTCCAGGTGACACAAACTAACTTTTAACATAAAAAACATTATTAAGAAATATTCCAGGTGTCTTCATTGTTCCCTTATTTAATAAATATGTTTCAGTCAAAACCATTTTATATTGTTTTTTTTAATCAATATAAAGGATTTTCCTCTGTATATGTTTTTCACTTTATATTCTGTTATTTAATTTGTAATATCCCTTTAACAAAACTAACTAAAGCCAGTTCTTTAATGAATGGAAGAAATGCATTTTGAAATATCTTATTTCTCATTTTGTTAAAATAAAACGATCATGTAAGCTAACTGTGAATTCCTCACTTGTTCTTTCTATCATGATTGACATACTGTAAATAATTTATTAAGAGTTTAAGTGGACAGGGCATTATAGAGTTCAGGACAGGAATTACTGATGTAGATGTGGTAAACTTTGTGTGAACATAAGTGTGCTATTTGGGCTGCTGTAGTGCAGCTGATCCTCACCAGTATGGTGGTGATGATGAGGCTCTTGTTAGCCAGAGTCTCAGAGACGTTGATGTCCAGACTGGTGGAGTTCATCAGCAGAGTGTTATTAGAGTACCAGATGCCAATCTAACACAGAGATGGTGGAGAAATGAAGCAATCAAAACAAAGATGGTCGCACTATTCAAAATGTGTGTGTGTGTGTGTGTGTGTGTGTACATAACTATAATTTAGGGACAAATCTTTTTTTTCCTTTTTTCTTTTACAAATTGCAAAAGTGCAGAAATGTTTCTGTTAGGATTAGGGCTACTGTATATAAAAACAATAGAAGTGTATAGAATGCCCCCAATTAGATATAAGTAAACGTGTATGTACAGTATGTCCCTTTAACCTCTTTGTGGCCTCCCCTGTGCTTCTCCAGGATATGGAGGGTGTAATTGGTCCTCTGGCCTTTACTGTTGAACTCAACTCGACCTGTCAAGCCATCATACTCCACCTGATCAAAACATGGAAAGAGAGAGAAAGAGAATAGAAACAGCTATGTTACTTTAAATAACACAATGGGTGCTCTCTAAGCAGAAAACAATCCAGGAGGACTTTCAAGTGGTTGAATTTACCCATGCACACACACACACACACAGACTGACCATACGCAGGTAGTTCATGAGGCTGGTTCCGTGTTGCCAGATCTGAGGGGAGGTGCAGCTGAGAGGCTTGATGCCAATTTCCTGACTCCGGTTGAGTTCCTGCACTGCACTCACCACCACATGGACCGCATCAAACAGCAGGGCTGACGATAGCTGAACACACTCACACAGAGTTTAGGGTGAGCAGTCTGTGTGTGATACATTGATATTTTTTTGTGTTTGTGCATGTCTTACCGCTGGTCCGGGATACGGGTTAATGTCGCAGCCCTCTCTCCAGGACAGATTTAAGCTCCTGATAAACTCCAGGTAAAACGGGTGTGTGGTGTTAAACATTGAGAAGCCCACAATGTTTGACTGCTCATCCACTATATCATCTAACCACAGCAATGGGAAGTCCTGCACACACACACAGTAATAACATCACACAAGAGGGAACATCAGTGCATTAGAAATTTGAAAGAACAATTAGGGTTTTTTCCTTTTATAATATAGACATAGAGCTCAGATCAGAATAGTGAATAGTACTAAGCAATGGTACTGGATCATTGGTATTTGAGTAGGTAAGTATGGTTAAGGGGTGGATTTACAATCCCCTACTATTTATTATATAATGAATAGGGAATCACAGTTTCTTAAAAGAATCAAAGTTTCTTAAGTAAAGCTTTCAAAGAATAAATATGCACTTGTTTTGTAATGAATTCATTTGATTATCATTCATCATTCAGCTGTATAAGACATGTAAAGACAACCTATAGTTGTTAAAATGTATCAATGAATCATTAGTATTTAAGTTTATATCAGCTCAAGTTTGTTCTGTGTAGATGTATTGTTCTGTTCCAGTTATATGATTCAACCTTGAAGGGAAAGGATACTGTTTTTTCTAATGATGTGTTTGCAAGGGTTGTTTAGGAATATATATGACAGTCTCCAGGTGAAATCAGAAAGATGGTTTAATAGTAGATAAGATTAGATAGATTAGAGTAGAGAAGACTATAGTAGTGTATGGCCATCCCTGTACTAGAGGTATAGTGTGTCTAATGCCTGCTAGAGACTGTGTGATTTTGGCAATCCTGTAAGGCCACTACAAATCACACATGGATCTAATAAACTCGGGTACGACATGTATGTAGACTGTACAATGACACCTATTCAATTGTAGGCTACAACGCAAGAAAGCGTAGAAGAATAAAACGTCATCAGCATGCGCTAGTGGTAAACAAATCGAGCAAGATGAATCATACTTTGGCAATTGTGGTTTTTATGTGTGCTGAAAAAAGAGGAGGAAGCGAAAGAGGAGAATAATGCCAATTTTGCAAATGGAGCTTGAGGTAAGTAGTTTTCAGCTTTAGCGCCATGTTGTGTTGATCAATACGCCATTTCATGTTGCATTTTTATTGGCTAGTCAGTAGACATAGGTCGTAGCAGCAAACATACTGTGAGATGAACATGCTAAATTTTTGGCACTGTAAAAAAATCGCATGCTATCTTTGGTTGCAAGACCGTGACAACAGTCGTCTTTGAACCTCTCTCACTGTACGACGTAGGACCACCGTTTAGGAGCCACGACAACATAAATCGCCACAATTGGTCATATTTTGTCTGGGACAGCCCAAAATCATTTACCGGCCATAAGGCAGTGGTCTCAAACGAAGCTCCTGGAGGACCACTGTCCTACAGAATTTAGCTTCAACCAGCACCAACTCACCTTCCTGGAAGTTTCTAGTAATCCTAAAGACCATGATTAGCTGGATCAGGTGTGTTTGATTAGGGTTGGAGCTAAATTCTGCAGGGCAGTGGCCCTCCAGGAGCTGAGTTTGAGACCACTGGTGTTCTCTAAGAGTTCTTTAAGATAGACCAGTAACTAAAGGTTTCAGGAATGCATGCAAGGTTAGAGTAACATGTAAATTGTTAGGGTAGACTAGTGAAAAGATGGTTCAATCGTGGAAAGTTTTTTGCTGTGTTCTATACTGGTGGCACAAGTTGGACCCATGTTGGCAGCTCTTTGGATGATTGAGCATGTTGAATAGGCGGCAGAGCCCGTAGATGAGAGAAATCACTCTGATTGGCTGTTCAGCTTTTTGAACCAGTGCACGAGAAGAAAAAACAGAAATTATGAAAGCAAGCAAACGGCAAAGTTGTTTACAGTTTGTATATCTGCAGTCTGAGCTATTTCCCTTTTTGAATGATGAATACAGAATACTCCCACCTGCTGGTATGAAGAGTTATTTCCTCTCATGAAGACGTAGAATGTTTGTGCTAATTGGCACAAAACTTTTTGGCCCAGACGCAGATGACATGAGGCGACACCACAGTCAGCTTTCATCTCTGCTAATACTTTGATGTCAGTTTAGTGTGGCCTTTAGATTTGAGTGATAAGTCAGACTAGAGGTTTTAGTATGGTTCAGTGAAGTGTTTGGTTAGACTATTAACTAGAGTTTTCAGTAGAGTGTGTAAGGTGAACATAACATGATTTACAGTCTAAGTTGATTTCACAGAAAATCACAGTGTACAACAAGCACAGACTCCAATTTTTTAGCTTCAGACTATGATTTCATCCAGTCAGAGAATATCCGATATAAAGCCGATTTTAGAGCACATCGTTTTCATTTGTCGTGTGTCTCCAAGCAACGAGGCACGTTTCTGTGTGTGTTCAGAACGACTTAAAAAGTCTGGTAGTTTGTGATCCTCAGTCGTTTAGTGTATGTCCAGTTTTTTTTTAAACAAACATTAAAAAAAGGCAAGTGTATGATGCATACCCCTGGTTTCACAGACAAGGCTCAAGTCTAGTCCCAGATTAAAATGCATGTTTGAGCTGTTTTAACTGAAACCAACTTGCACTGATATGTATTAAAATATGTCACTGCCATTGTTTTGTCTCAAGATGCACACCAGTAATGTTTTTTTCTAAGACACGTTTATAAAAGCTACTTAAATGCCCTAATTGAACTAAGGTCGAATCCTTGGTTAGTCCAAGCCCTGTCTGTGAAACCGGGCCCTAGTGTTTTAAAATGTCTTTAGATTTGTGTAGTGTATTCCAGCCTTAAGCTGAATGCAACACGGTAGGTCAGACTAGTAACTAGACGTTTTAGTAGTGTACACTCACCTAAAGGATTATTAGGAACACCCTACTAATACTGTGTTTGACCCCCTTTCGCCTTCAGAACTGCCTTAATTCTACGTGGCATTGATTCAACAAGGTGCTGAAAGCATTCTTTAGAAATGTTGGCCCATATTGATAGGATAGCATCTTGCAGTTGATGGAGATTTGTGGGATGCACATCCAGGGCACGAAGCTCCCGTTCCACCACATCCCAAAGATGCTCTATTGGGCTGAGATCTGGTGACTGTGGGGGCCATTTTAGTACAGTGAACTCATTGTCGTGTTCAAGAAACCAATTTGAAATGATTCGAGCTTTGTGACATGGTGCATTATCCTGCTGGAAGTAGCCATCAGAGGATGGGTACATGGTGGTCATAAAGGGATGGACATGGTCAGAAACAATGCTCAGGTAGGCCGTGGCATTTAAACGATGCCCAATTGGCACTAAGGGGCCTAAAGTGTGCCAAGAAAACATCCCCCACACCATTACACCACCACCACCAGCCTGCACAGTGGTAACAAGGCATGATGGATCCATGTTCTCATTCTGTTTACGCCAAATTCTGACTCTACCATCTGAATGTCTCAACAGAAATCGAGACTCATCAGACCAGGCAACATTTTTCCAGTCTTCAACTGTCCAATTTTGGTGAGCTCATGCAAATTGTAGCCTCTTTTTCCTATTTGTAGTGGAGATGAGTGGTACCCGGTGGGGTCTTCTGCTGTTATAGCCCATCCGCCTCAAGGTTGTGCATGTTGTGGCTTCACAAATGCTTTGCTGCATACCTCGGTTGTAACGAGTGGTTATTTCAGTCAAAGTTGCTCTTCTATCAGCTTGAATCAGTCGGCCCATTCTCCTCTGACCTCTAGCATCAACAAGGCATTTTCGCCCACAGGACTGCCGCATACTGGATGTTTTTCCCTTTTCACACCATTCTTTGTAAACTCTAGAAATGGTTGTGCGTGAAAATCCCAGTAACTGAGCAGATTGTGAAATACTCAGACCGGCCCGTCTGGCACCAACAACCATGCCACGCTCAAAATTGCTTAAATCACCTTTCTTTCCCATTCTGACATTCAGTTTGGAGTTCAGGAGATTGTCTTGACCAGGACCACACCCCTAAATGCATTGAAGCAACTGCCATGTGATTGGTTGATTAGATAATTGCATTAATGAGAAATTGAACAGGTGTTCCTAATGATCCTTTAGGTGAGTGTATGTTAAATGTGTGTTGTGTTTGTAGGTTATTCAGTAGAAATGTATGTAATGCAGTTCAAGCTGTGAGGGGGGCTGGCTTGAGAAGTGTGAGCAGGTTTGCGTAATAAAGATGAATTGTTAATACAGAAGATGGGGCTCCAGGCATGAATATATCTGCAGGAAAATAGGCCAAGAACTCTATCTTACCATAGTTGTGAGGATGTACTTGTAAAATGCTGATGTCATTCCCAACTCTGATGCCTAAAAGGACAGGCAAGAGGAAAGAGACGATGAAAAGATTTCATTGTGTGTACGAATGAGAGAGATTTTTTTGTGCTCATTGAGGAATACAGTACTTAAGCAGAATCATGATATTTATAGTATCTATACAATTTTATTAAAATGCAGGTATATTGAACAAAGCTGAATTGCAAGGTGAGAGATTGAGGTGGGCGAGGACAAGAGAATGAATGAATGCAAAATGAGCCAAAGCAACAGCATTTAGATAATGTGACTATATGCTTACCTTTTTCAGTATAAGGTAAGAAATAGATGCATTAGCATCAATAATTATTGTAGCTATTTTGTCATCACGAATCTCCTTCAGTAAAGGCGTGGGGTCAAGGTTGTCATCCAGCATCCTGATTGACAACGTCTCTCGAGAGATCAGAAAACGCCTTATCAGCTCCTCCAGTCTCAACAGACCTGCGGGGAAGAAAGCGAGTTGTTGGCCCGAAAGCATATGGACACTCATACACCCAACTGGAATTAAAGGGCCAAATTTGGCTCCATGTAATGTACCTGATATGGTTTGTGTCTGCGGTTGTTTGTAAACAGCATGCATCTGTCCGTTTGCAATGCTGCTGTGAAGAAAGTGAGTCGGTGGCAACACAAAGCCCAGTGAAAATGTAAATAACTAGCTGCGCTCTCAAGGGAGCCTGCATGCACAGAAAGAGCCAGTAAAGCCAGTGCCAAACTTTAATTAGCTTGAGGGAGGAGAGAAATCAATGCTCTCCACACTCTTCATTCTCTTTCTCTCGCTCTCAATACCTCCCCTTCTTCTGTCTTTCCTTCACTGATTTCTCTCGTTCATTCTGATTTTCGTCCTTTCTGTTCACTTCATTCCACTAAATTTGTCTCTTTCTCCATATTATTCCCACAGCTGCATTATAAAGTGAACTCATATCTTCTGTTTTCCACCAGAGACCAGTGCTGTGACACTCTGAAACAAACATTATCAGACCCAGACCAGCCTTGTGTTTAATGACTCATGTGTAACTGACTAGAGCTCTGTTCCAAAACCTAGCGAGCTGCCAGCATTGTAGGACATCACAGGCCTTTTCCCAATGCAAAACCTGTTCTAAACAGTAGCCATTTAATTATTAGATGCCTAAATTCTATGGCAACAAGAAGGAAATCTCAGAATTGTACTGAGCTCATTGAAGATCCACCCAAATATAGGTTTAGATTAAGGTTTCATTAATGTGTTTTAGTGAATAAATAAATCCAAGATGGTGGACAATGCAAGAAAGTTGATTATATATAAACTTTTCTGAAAGTGGTGATGAAAATAGTTCTGTTTTATTAAAAATTGTTTATTTTAATGTAATATTTGTGTGCACTATTTGTTTTTATGCTTACTAAGATGTGGTCACATTAGCAAACATTTCTGTGAAATTTCACAGGCAAAAAGATCCATTGTCAAGTGAAGTGATGCATGAAGCATTGCTCGGGTCACAGAAGTCACTTTCAAACCAAGCATGAGTGAAAGATTTCCCCACGCAGATTTTGCATTGATATACTCACAGCAAATTTCTTTTTCGATCTTCATTTAGGGGTAAAACAAAGTTCAAAATACGTGACCAGCAATATACTGTTAGCGAACATCCGACGCCGCCCACACTGCTGAGAGCGATGTTTAGATGAATATGTAAATATGTGCTGCGCGCTTTCCTCTCAATAACAAAATAAACACAATAGCAAGCATTTTTTAATAAAGCTTAAGAAAAGTATCTGATCATAGCAAAGTGGATATGTTTTTCACAAGCTCTGCAATTCGGCACTCTAATAATGTCGTCACGTTTATTTATTTAGCACTTTATACAATAGATTGCTTAAAATAAAGCAGCTTTACCGTATTTAACATGAAAAACAGTGTCATGAAAAACTAAGAAGTAAAACTTAATTTTCTAATATAAAGCAGCTCTACAGTGTGTTCATGTTTTTACTCGCGGACGTCTGACCTTGAGCTCCAAACAAAGTTTATTTTGGCCTGATTTTGTTCGAAATGACACATCACATCACATCAGTTCGTTCTTCAATTTTGCTTGAAGTAGCAGGGTAGGGGTCTTTAGGTTCAAGTTGGTCAACATGGCAAATTTGAGTGACCTACTTGAACCAATTGCTAAATCTGCATTGGGAAATCTTTCGCCCTATGCAAAATTTCTGATTGCACAGATTCCTATCGAAATGACTGAATTTCCCCCACAAAAATTTGCTGAACAACCAAACCTTTAGAGTACTGCATTGTTTACCGCATTGTTAGCCTAGCAACATGCTAATGTCAAACTCTAATGAAATCAATTGTGAGGCAAATTTTTCTATGTGAACGTGCTAGACTGACCGTTGTTCTTGTGTCTTGCGTCTTTTGCAGCATCTCTCACATGACACAGTGTTCTAAAAACGTTGTGCTCAAGTTAAAAGTAGTTCAACTTTTAAAAAACGCCTCTCTATACCTTGCATTTTTCATTCCACTGCCCTGTGTTTCAGCTTTTTAATGCAAAAGCGTGCTCTGTGTGAATAACCACTTACAATGCTACTTATGTAGAACGTAGACAGTAAGGTAGCTGGCTAAGTTTTGGAGAGCTTATGAGTGCAGGAGCAAAAAATCACATGGTCAAATTCTGCTTTGATAAAGACTAAGAATGTGTTTACGCAGTACCTTTCATGCTTTTTCAGTCTGACAAGAGGTCACCAGAGAAAAATAGTGTGTGCCATCAGACGACAGTTTCGTAAATGAAAGACAATGAGGTTCACTACAAAATCCCTGCGCACAACACACATGAAAACATTTGTGTCAAAACAGGCTTGCGAAATTGCTTTCTATCTGTTTAACGAGAAACTGTAGCGCAGCAGCGAGCCTCTCTCCATCTCTTGCCACCATTTTAAATGAGCTTGATGAGTGGCAAGTTGCACCTACTCTGCTGCCATAGCAACCATAGTGCAGCCAACTGGGTCAGAGCTGAGCGTTATGTAGCGATGCCCTCTCTGAACACATGAACATCTAAATGCACAAACACACACATGCACACACTCTGCATACATAGCAGTGTCTCACACATTAACACACGCAGCAGGGTGGAGATTTATTCTCAGATAACGTTAACGTTATGTTGTCCAGTGACATGCTGCATAATTGCCCAGCAGTATGTTTTATTGACACAGCTACCTATTACAGCAAAGTAATTGTTAGTGCTTGCAGTAAGGAAGCACTGCAGTGTCATTATCAGAGTCTGTTCTCGAGAACTTTTGTAATTTCATCTCGCTCATCAGCCTGGAATGCATATTGTAACTTGAGTGTTTGCTGAGAGAAGATGATTGATTGGCCCGTTGAAGTTGAGGAAATCAATTTAAATGTTCAGATTTCTTTAAGGCCAGTGGAAATATTTGTTTTCGGTTGAATGGAAAAAGACTTCTAAATCTTAATTATAAGTATCATATGCATTAAAGTGTGTGTTGCTCTCCATGTGGAATAGTTTTACATATTCAAGCTCGAAGGAAACCAGACCAGCTGATGAGCAGAGCAGAGGTTTTTGGACTCACATTCGGCCTTAGCGCAGACCAGACTAGCCGATGGGTAGCTGAAGGAGCGTAGGATGGCTCCGATGGCAAGGCTCAGATCCTCGTTGCTAGGATACAGAGTCACAGATGCAAAGCGCAGGTAAGGAAGCCGCGGAGTCTCTTCCGGACCTATTTTGATATGAGGAATCTGAGAGAGAGCAGTTTAAAGAACAAAAGGAAAGAGATTATGGTTAGTGAATTAACACGAAATGAATGAACGTGGAATATTTAAACGAAGCTCACCTCCTTTTCCCCACAGATGTGACTGACTATGGAGCCCGAGGCAGGACTGGAGGCGGGACCAATCACAGAGACCACGCCCTTTGGCAGAATCTGGCACACTACGACAAAAAAGTAGAGCATTTAATTCCTCAAATCTGCTCTGTTTGCCTTTCTGAGTCACTGTATGCTGTACTGCTTCACTTTAAAGTTCTTTTTTGTTATGTGTGCAGGGATTTGTGTGTGTGTGTGTGTGTGTGTGTGTGTGTGTGTGTGTGTGTGTGTGTGTGTGTGTGTGTGTGCGTGCATTTTTTAATGTATGACTCACTAGTATCTGTAGTCTCATACTGAGAGTCTTTCTGGAGTTCAAATATGTCGACCTCCACGCGAGCACGAGCCGGGCCCTCCATCACACTGTTGATGTTCTCGCGTGCTAACGCTAAAGCTAACCGCTCCCCTCGCCCACAGACAGAGCTGTCATCCAAAATTGCCGCTAACGGAGGAGAGAAGGAGAAGGAGAACAGAGAGAGACAGAGGCAGAGGCATTCTTTCTTCGATACAAGAATGGGTAAAAGTTATATAAATATAATATATAGCAACCCTTCTAATTTAAAATAACACATTTAAAATAATCAACTAGAATCAACAAAGTCCAATAATAATAATAAAATCAATGATTCTGAATTCCATAGCATATCTTAATATGATCTAATGTAATAACTTTGGTTATTATTAGTGGTTCTCAGCTGGTGGGCCACAACTCCAAAATGTGTTGCAGGTCCGTTCTGATTAGGTCACAGGTCAGTTAGAAAAATATTCTAAATGTAAATAATAAAATTCTGTAACAATTTATTTTGAGTTGATGTAGTTACTACCAGTACTTACTCCAGTAATAACAGTAAATTATGCATAATTACAAGTAACTATAATTATATGAGTAAGTAAAAGGTAAATACGTAACCTTAAAATAAAGTGTAACCTAAAATTCAACTAAACATGTACACTACTGTTCAAAGGTTTGGGGTCATTTAAAAATAAATAAATAAATAAAAATTAATACTTTTATTCATCAAAAAATCCTGAAAAATGTATTTCCACGTAAATATTAAGCAGCACAGCTGTTTTTAACATTAATAATAAAAAAAATGTTTCTTGAGAATCAAATCAGCATATTAGAATGATTTCTGAAGGATCATGTGACACTGAAGACTGCAGTAAAGATGCTAAAAAAATTCAGCTTTGACATCACAAGAATAAATTACATTTTAAAATATATTAAAACAGAAATCAATTATTTTGAAGTGTAAATATATTTTACAATTTTACTGTTTTTACTGTATTTTTGATCAAATAAATGCGGCCTTGGTGACCATAAGAGACTTATTTCAAAAACATGAAAAAATCTTACTGACCCTAAACTTTTGAATAATTGTGCATAGTTAGAACAGCAAACTTTTAAAAGGTAGGAGAAAATGTTTCCCCTCAACTCAATCGACAGGTATATGGCAATATTTTGGTCCTTATCCTTGAAAACCATGAACAAAACTTAAAATTCAAGGGACATTTAGAGCAAAATATTACATTTTCCTATTCAACTGATGAATAATTTTGTTGGGCTTATGCAGTAAATAGAAATACATTTGAGAGATTGTAGTTAGGTTTAGTGCAATAAAATGTTGTTACTTTGTTGCCTATTGATTTCCAATATTAAATCTGGTTCCTAAAGCAAAACCATTTGAGAACCACTGGTTTAGAGATTTTCACAGACAGACATTGGGCTTGTCGACCACAGATTACAAGTCTAAATGTGTGCGACTTACCCATCCGTACAGATGACAGAACAGGGGTCTGGCTCAGGGAAGAAGGCGGCATGGTAACCACGGTGACTAACAGGAAGCGGAAGTAAATCGACAGCAGGAGCGCTGGCAGTTCCGGCATCTTCTACCGCTCCTCATGGAGATGCCTTCTGCTGCCTATAGCACCCCCTAGATGAACACATAAATGAGATTAACTTTATTATACATGAGCACTTACAGACAAAAAACACCCTACTGGACAATTCCACTAAAGATACAGTTCACAGCACACTCATTGACCTTTTGTGACAACTTGCCCCGGTAGTTGGTAGCCACAAAACAATTCATCAGGCAACAAAAATGTAACTTAATTTTTGTACTGTAACGACCTGACTTGTTTCGACCTGACATTATGAAACATTTCCTTGTCTTGAGAACACAGTTCAACCTTTGCCTGAATAATGCTAGTGTGGTTTTATGTTCACTTGTTTATCCAATAGATATTATAAAACTGCAATGATAATGAAACTGAAATTTTAGTTTGAAGAATAAAATTCATAAAATTATTCTATTTAAGAGTGTTTTGAACTAATATAGTAATAATTTATTACAATTTGAAATAACTGTTTCCTATTTTAATATATTTTAAATTGTAGTTTATTCAACTTTACCTGTGATGGTAAAGCTGAATTTTCAGCATCATTACTGCAGTTTTCAGTGTCACATGATCCTTCAGAAATCATTCTAATATGCTGGGACCGAGATGGGTCTTACGCATGTTGCCCACTTGGGTCCCACCTAGTGACAAGTGCAATCCTATATGAAATCCATCTGGGCAATTAGCATGGGGCCCCTATGGAACCCACGGACAATCCTACATGGGGCCCATTTTTCAGCCCATTTCATACCAATATGGGCCCCACATACAAATGTTGGCTGGGGCTGATTGGGTGGTCAAGAAACATTTCTTATTAACATCAATGTTGAAAACAGTTATCATTTTTTCAGGATACCCTGAATAGAAAGTTCAAAAGAACAGCAATTATTGGAAATCTTAGTGTGCATTCTATTCTTGCCGAATAAAATTATTAATTAAACGGACTTGACAGTGGTGTGCGAAGCATCATCATGAATTAGGAAATCTTACGACAGTTTGCTGACGCAGGTCATGACCGTGTCATGCACATCCCTAACAGCAGCACGGGGAAATCACAGGCACATACAAACACCTGATGTATCTGATTCATACACACTCTCTCACACACACACACAACTCAAAGCAATCTCTGTGAACTCTGACCTTTACAGACCTAACAAGATTTATTTGACCACAGGGAAGAAATGATGGATGTACTTCTCCTCCCTCTTTCTTTGTTCATCTCTCCTCCCCCTCTTTCTTTCTTTCTCTCAGTCACTTTGGATGTGTCAGTTGGTCACAAAAAGTGAGAAAGAGAGGAAATAAAATGAAACAGTGTGTGTATACACAATTGAGGAACCCATTATTGTCGCACTATAATTATTGCATGCAAATACTAATGACCAGTGTCGCAAATATAAATCTAAAGTTCACACCCGCTGTTTTGCATATGTGCATGGCTGAATAAAACGATACTTGGCAGTCGGCAAGTAAACTGTAAAATCTAAATTATTTAGGGGAGAGGGTGGGAGCGCAAAAGAAAGAGGCGACCAGAAATGAGGAGAGGGGGACTGAAATAAAAAGCAGGGTAACGAAAGGAGAACAAAGAATGAGAGAAAAAAAAAGAGAATGAAAGACAGAGAGAAAAGGAGACATTGAGAGAGAATATGCTTGAAGAGGGAGCCCTCGGGGAAAGGGAGGAGTAGATAGCAGGCGCTTCATTTGTTTCTTCTTCATCTTTGTAAGTAAGAAGTGAATCTGACAGTTATAATAATAGCACAGTGATTCATTCTCCTTAATTGATTTGGATTGTGAAATGAGAGTGCTGGATGCAAGCGTTGCCAGTACCAGTTGATACAGACATATTAAGATGTCACCAGGCTTCTGTGAGACGAAGAGGAAGCATTTCCCTTCTTATCTTTGCTTTTTCCACTTGTGGAAAGATTCCAGAGTGGAGGCAGGAAAAGACACCCGCAATGTGTCCCTCCTGGCACTCCATGGGCCGAAAGCACAAGAGCTTGATAAAACCATCAAAAGCCATCTTCATCAGGGGTCTGAATTCATCAGTGAACACAAACACACTGGCGTGTCGAGGGGCAATTCACTAAGAATAAATTGCACTCAATGACGATGCCTTTTATTTGCACACGCTATCTGAGTTGTTTTAGTGCCCCATTTACTAAAGTAAAAATACAAACCAGGTAACGCTGCAAACATACCCACAAGCCCTCTTGCAGGTGGGTTCTGAGTGCTTGGTTTGGAGGATTCAGCAAACTACTACAATCTGTCACATTTTACTGAAACTGTAAAACATTCCTCTCCACCATTACACAGTGTCACTGTTGCAAACAAAAACTAAAATTAAACTATTTGTGAAAAACAGTTGTCACTGAGGTAATACCAAAATAACATTTTAGGATATGTACCTTTATGGCACTAATAGGCACCCTTTAGGTGTAAATAAGCTACAGAGGTGTACTTTTGAAAGGGTACTGCTGCAGAGACAATTTTTGTGTGTGTAACATAACTGAGAAAAGTTGAAACAAAACTAAAATGCATTGATCATTCCAGAACTAAAAATAAAAATGGCCACAATTTCATTTTAGTTTTTAAAACATAGTATAAAATTTGAAACCTTCACAACCTGCCTCCATTAAACATGAAAATTCCACTGAAATAATAGTAGATTGTGCTGATAAATTTAACACTCCTTGATTAGTTCATTAATTTTCAATTAATTTTCAAAGGGGTCATGACATGGATTTTTTTTATTACCTCAGTGACACAATGACTTTGTCAATCAGTGATTGGCTCTTTTATTTAGAAGGTGGGACTTATTCCGCCATATTGCTCGTTGCAATTTCTCCCATTCATGAGTGAACCGTCTTTCTGAATATAACGTTTTTGACTGTATCCAGTGTAGACAGCGTCAGTGATGGTAATGGGTTCTACTTTGCTTTTGACGCGACATGGAACTCACAATCAGTGTAGGCAAGTGTCAGCCGTTAAAGGTAGGGTAGGCAATGTTTTTCACAAACACTTTTTGTTATACTGGTTGAAACTCTCTTCTCATCCTGATAGCAATCAATAATAGAAGTGGTCTAAATATTAAAAAAATATACATATATCTTCTGTAGAAGAAAATATTCGTCCAATCATTGCATTCGGTCGGAATGCATTGATAGGATGTCCTACCTACCTGTTAACCTATGTTTTTCCATTTCCATACCGCCACGCATCCTGTTCGCACAGACATCACATGTCATCAGCGCATTTCATGAGACTATGCAGAGTTGTATACAGACAGTCACAAACAACAGCCACCTTTTACAGTTTGTCCTAAACCAAAACAACAAGCTTATGCTGTGTTCACGCCATGTCGTAACTACCGTAATTAACCGTGGCAACCTGTGACGTTCTACTTGGAGCTGTTCACGTCCTTAAACCTGGATTTACGTGTTTCAACACTATGGCAACACTATCAAACACCATAAAATAAAAAAATTATAAACTGAAACTAAAATAATTCTGAAAAATCTAAAACTAAATTAAAACTAACAATGATAGAGTAAAAAAATGAACAAAAACCAAACCAAACTAAAAATAAAATAGAAATATATATTTTTTTGCACCAAAAAAGTTTACAAAATTTGTAAAAACAATCCCCATCCTTTTTCACTCTCTGTCAAAAACACTCAGTTTCAAGGGGCATTACCTCAAGAAAACATCCATTGCTGTGATAGGTGAACTTCATTGCACTGTATCCACGTCCTCCACAGCATGTGTGATGTGTTTTGATGTTTGAGACGGCCAGCGCTCTAATATGTTTAAACCCAAGTCAGAAGAAAATAAACCAACTGAACCCTCAATTTGCAAGTCTGTTTCAGCATGATAATTCCTCACACTTGCTAAAATCTATTATCTATGTATCGTTATAAAAACTATTATAACTTTTCAGACTGCTATAATTAATTGATATTTAGAAAAACTGGCAGCATGTTAATAATAATTAAGAAAAGAATCTGTTGTGAAATGAGATGAACAAATGCAAACATTCTTGTTAAATCGCAAGCATGTTTTTAAAAATAAAAATGCATTTCTGATAGTTTGAACTTTTTGAAAGGGTATAGACAGTTTTTGGAGGTGCAGTTTGTCTACATCCAAGGACAGAACAACATCGGGTCTTACTTGACATCTTAGGATTCGTTTTACGACTCCTTTATGACCTTTTTGGATCTTCAAAGTTTTGGTTACTTGGACTTTCAATGGAGGTACAGAAACCTCTGAGGTTTCATTAAAAATGTCTTAATAATGACAGTCTTATGGGTTTGGAATGACATGATGTTGAGTAAATGATGACAGAATTTTCATTTTTGGGTAAACTATCCCTTTAAGGGGTGTGCAGAGGACAATTGTGATATCAAGACTTCCTTGCATTTCAGAAGGGTGGAAAGCAAAAATAAACTGGGGAGTTAGATTGAGATATAAAACTTGCAGTATGTTTTTATTGCAAACGACCTAAACTCTTCAGGAAAGTGGATCTTGAGGGCCAGAGTTGCCCAGCCCTGCTCTTATACAGTATCTCACAAAAGTGAGTACACCCCTCACATTTTTGTAAATATTTTATTATATCTTTTCATGGGACAACACTGAAGAAATGATACTTTGCTACAATGTAAAGCAGTGAGTGTACAGCTTGTATAACAGTGTAAATTTGCTGTCCCCTCAAAATAACTCAACACACAGCCATTAACGTCTTAACCGCTGGCAACAAAAGTGAGTACACCCCTAAGTGAAAATGTCCAAATTGGGCCCAAAGTGTCAATATTTTGTGTGGCCACCATTATTTTCCAGCACTGCCTTAACCCTCTTGAGCATGGAGTTCACCAGAGCTTCACAGGTTGCCACTGGAGTCCTCTTCCACTCCTCCATGACGACATCACGGAGCTGGTGGATGTTAGAGACCTTGCGCTCCTCCACCTTCCGTTTGAGGAAGCCCCACAGATGCTCAATAGGGTTTAGGTCTGGAGACATGCTTGGCCAGTCCATCACCTTTACCCTCAGCTTCTTTAGCAAGGCAGTTGTCGTCTTGGAGGTGTGATTGGGGTCGTTATCATGTTGGAATACTGCCCTGCGTAAGGGAAGTTTCCGAAGGGAGGGGATCATGCTCTGCTTCAATATGTCACAGTAAATGTTGGCATTCATGGTTCCCTCAATGAACTGTAGCTCCCCAGTGCCGGCAGCACTCCCACCACCATGCTTGACTGTAGGCAAGACACACTTGTCTTTGTACTCCTCACCTGGTTGCCGCCACACACGCTTGACACCATCTGAACCAAATAAGTTTATCTTGGTCTCATCAGACCACAGGACATGGTTCCAGTAATCCATGTCCTTAGTCTGCTTGTCTTCAGCAAACTTTCTTGTGCATCATCTTTAGAAGAGGGATGACAGCCATGCAGACCAATTTGATGCAGTGTGCAACGTATGGTCTGAGCACTGACAGGCTGACCCCCCACCCCTTCAACCTCTGCAGCAATGCTGGCAGCACTCATACGTATATTTTGCAAAGCCAACCTCTGGATATGATGCTGAGCACGTGCACTCAACTTCTTTGGTTGACCATGGCGAGGCCTGTTCTGAGTGGAACCTGTCCTGTTAAACCGCTGTATGGTCTTGGCCACCGTGCTGCAGCTCAGTTTCAGGGTGTTGGCAATCTTCTTATAGCCTAGGCCATCTTTATGTAGCAACAATTCTTTTTTTCAGATCCTCAGAGAGTTCTTTGCCATGAGGTGCCATGCTGAACTTCCAGTGACCAGTATGAGAGTGAGAGCGATAACACCAAACTTAACACAACTGCTCCCCATTCACACCTGAGACCTTGTAACACTAATGAGTCACATGACACCGGGGAGGGAAAATGGCTAATTGGGCCCAATTTGGACATTTTCACTTAGGGGTGTACTCACTTTTGTTGCCAGCGGTTTAGACATTAATGGCTGTGTGTTGAGTTATTTTGAGGGGACAGCAAATTTACACTGTTATACAAGCTGTACACTCACTACTTTACATTGTAGCAAAGTGTCATTTCTTCAGTGTTGTCCCATGAAAAGATATAATAAAATATTTACAAAAATGTGAGGGGTGTACTCACTTTTGTGAGATACTGTATGTGTAAATATCAAAGACATTAAGATTTTCCATTTCATGACACCTTTAATGTAAATATGATGCAGTGCAATTTAAGCACATTTAAAGCTTGGTTAAACTACACTGGCAGATGGTTAAGAAATAAGACTTTTTGCGCTGTAATACCACTTTCAAAAGTGGCATACTGAGTCTTCCCTCAATGGGCAAATCAGTCAGAAACAGCTTGTCTCACCCTAATTCTCTCCATCTCTTCTTCTGTCAGTTGATTCAGCGTACTTTCGCTCTCCTCTGACAGTCTTTCAGCGGCGCTATGCTTTGAGCCTCTTACTTTGTCCTTAACCCACCCTGGAACATACACACACATGCTCCTTCTCACTTCAACAAAGAGAAAATCCACCAGCTTGACAGTTGATCCTTCCTTTTTCTTGCCTCCTTCTGATCCTAGTACGTCTCTTTGCATTCCCACCAAGCTCTCTCACACGTTCACACACACACTTTTCCATGCTTTTGGAAAGGGGGGGCTGTTTCCACTAGCTGTCCCTTTTGACAACATGGGTCACTGATGCTGTTCACACATAACACACAAACACCAGTCCATGTATGTTTTGACAGATCTGCTCTCCGACATTGACAAGGCCTGCCCTGAGGTGCAACACAAACATCTGTGTCAAATCCAGATTCGTCACAGACACACACGAGCACACGGATGAGCGGATGGACGAGTGATCGGCGCAGGCCTTGGACTTTGTTCACAGGATGCTGACTTACCTCACAGCAGAGAGCAATTCGCTCTCTGCCCACTCACAGATAAACACCATGCAATTAAGTATCTAACAGTCGTGATCGCACCAGTAACAGACCAGTGTCTTGGCAGGATTTGAAAGATAAGCTTTCGGGTGCAGGTGTGGTTGGTTGCTGCTGAATATTTGATGCCGTTTTAACACTTTTGGGCTGGTACATTGTAAATATGTGATAAGATATGAAGATGAAAGGCTTATACCAATGTGAAATCTTGTTCTTTGTGTCAGATGAATGATTTAACCGACCCTGCTGTGCCAACAGATTTAAATGAGAGCATTTCAGCTGTCTGGCTCTTTCAGCATTCCCTTTGGCAGAGTAAACAAACATGATGATTCCTCATGCATGACGTCTGCGGACGCTCTCGGGAGCCACGGCACTTTCAGACTCCTGAGTTTATATGGGCATGCAAGGTGCAGACCGCTGTAAATATGGGTAAAGCATAGCATAATGATAAAGGACGCAGACACAAACACAAAAACACTTACAAGACTGCTGATTGTAGACTGCAAAACACTGTTAGCAAATCTGGTGATGAATATGCACACCTCATTACAAAACAAACACATACTGTGGGATCTAAAGAGCACATATCTGTTTAAACCAAGTGGACACTTTCCACCAAGTGGATTTCAAATGCAACTTCCAAAAACAAGTATTTGTATTTGAAAAAATAAAGCATTGTTATTGTTGGTAAAAAAAAAAAAAAAGTTTGTCTAAATTACTGTGGCATTTATCATCTATTCACATCATGTCTAAATTTGGCCGGTCAAATCAGTCACACTTCATTAGCTTCAAACTGAAAGTGCTGTCATCATCATCTACCCACCCCCATGTCGCTTGGAACTTTTCACTTTAGAATTTTTTCTAATGCAACATAATGTTAATGGTTGTGCACCCTTTGGAATTAAATTTCAATTTGATTTTGAATTGCATTTGAATTGAGGTACCACACTCTAAAAACACTGGGATAAAAACAACCCAATTTGGGTTGTTTTCAACCCAAGGGCTGGGTAAATATAGGACAGAACATGTTGGGTTAATTTTACAAATTGGGTTATTTAACCCAGCATAATGGGTTAATTCATTTTTACTATAATACTATCTTATTTTTTCACTTTATACATGAATTAATGTTTACGGATTAACTTTTTTAATATACTTAAAATAATTTAAAATAATTCCTCAATCATATTTTACATTATAGCATATCGTTTACATTGTGTTTAATACATATTGCCTACACTCTAAAAAATGTTGAGTTAAAAACAACCCAACACATTGGGTTGAATATGGACAAACCCAGCAATTGGGTTGTTTTAACCCAGCAGTTGGGTTAAATGTTTGCTTAAAACAACCCAATTGCTGGGTTTGTCCATTTTCAACCCAGCATTTTTTAGAGTGTACATTTAAGCTTGTTTAACAAATATTAGAAGTAAAAGTTAAACATTTAGAAGTAATTCAAGTGTAATCGACCAGTCTCTGTTGTCCCGTTTCCACCGTAACGGCGCTGGATTTCGTGCCTTAGCTTGTATAAACTTCTAACTTCAGACGGCCGCCCTGTGTTTCACTCGTAGCCGAAATATGCTGTGACTGACTCCATAATCTGTCCATAAACAATCAGTGTACAGTTCTGAGAACATATTTTAACATCTTAAGTATTATATTCTGTATCTTTTTGAATAAAATCATAAAGTTTTATGCAAGGCACCAGGCATTTCCATCATGCGTAAAGACAGATGCAGCACTTGTTTAGGTGACTCATATTGCGTCCCTGTATACAGCACAATAACAAATTTATAGATTAAATAAAATGTACACAAACCTGTATTTTACAGAAGACATACACCAATTTGACGGAGCTGTACTGCTCTCTCCTGAAGAGGTCGCAAAAAGCCAGCGAAAAATAACTCAACCCCTGGGTTGTTATGTCTGACCCAGGATCTGGGTAACGCAAAAACTATCCAAACACTGAAAAAATAACCCCAAAAATGACCCAAAAGGCTCAACCCAGGATTTGGGTAGAAATAAAACAACCCAAGATTTTTTTTAGAGTGCAAACAGACACAGAATTCAAATTGGAATTTAAGGAAGTATAATTAAAATGAATTGAAAATCAAAGAAATTTATATAATTATATAACAATATGGTATATACACTCACCTAAAGGATTATTAGGAACACCATACTAATACTGTGTTTGACCCCCTTTCGCCTTCAGAACTGCCTTAATTCTACGTGGCATTGATTCAACAAGGTGCTGAAAGCATTCTTTAGAAATGTTGGCCCATATTGATAGGATAGCATCTTGCAGTTGATGGAGATTTGTGGGATGCACATCCAGGGCACGAAGCTCCCGTTCCACCACATCCCAAAGATGCTCTATTGGGTTGAGATCTGGTGACTGTGGGGGCCATTTTAGTACAGTGAACTCATTGTCATGTTCAAGAAACCAATTTGAAATGATTCGAGCTTTGTGACATGGTGCATTATCCTGCTGGAAGTAGCCATCAGAGGATGGGTACATGGTGGTCATAAAGGGATGGACATGGTCAGAAACAATGCTCAGGTAGGCCGTGGCATTTAAACGATGCCCAACTGGCACTAAGGGGCCTAAAGTGTGCCAAGAAAACATCCCCCACACCATTACACCACCACCACCAGCCTGCACAGTGGTAACAAGGCATGATGGATCCATGTTCTCATTCTATTTACGCCAAATTCTGACTCTACCATCTGAATGTCTCAACAGAAATCGAGACTCATCAGACCAGGCAACATTTTTCCAGTCTTCAACTGTCCAATTTTGGTGAGCTCGTGCAAATTGTAGCCTCTTTTTCCTATTTGTAGTGGAGATGAGTGGTACCCAGTGGGGTCTTCTGCTGTTGTAGCCCATCCGCCTCAAGGTTGTGCGTGTTGTGGCTTCACAAATGCTTTGCTGCATACCTCGGTTGTAACGAGTGGTTATTTCAGTCAAAGTTGCTCTTCTATCAGCTTGAATCAGTCGGCCCATTCTCTTCTGATCTCTAGCATCAACAAGGCATTTTCGCCCACAGGACTGCCGCATACTGGATGTTTTTCCCTTTTCACACCATTCTTTGTAAACTCTAGAAATGGTTGTGCGTGAAAATCCCAGTAACTGAGCAGATTGTGAAATACTCAGACCGGCCCGTCTGGCACCAACAACCATGCCACGCTCAAAATTGCTTAAATCACTTTTCTTTCCCATTCTGACATTCAGTTTGGAGTTCAGGAGATTGTCTTGACCAGGACCACACCCCTAAATGCATTGAAGCAACTTCCATGTGATTGGTTGATTAGATAATTGCATTAATGAGAAATTGAACAGGTGTTCCTAATAATCCTTTAGGTGAGTGTACACTGGTAAAATGGGACAGTTTTGAACATTTAACTTTTCCCTGCACTCAAGACAAACTTTGAATGATGGCTTTGTCTTAAAGTTTAAATAAGTTTAAAAAATAAATAAATAAAATAAAAAAAGTTTTATAGGCCTTACAAACAGATAAATCATTAATTGAAAGTGAACCAATTCATAAATTTTGAATTTTGAACGTGCAGTTGAATCTTTGTTTGGTTAAAAAAAAAAAAAAAGGTCTGGATTTTAACCAGGGATTTGACCTTGACTACTTTCATTGGTTATATCTTATTTTGCCTGGGGCAACAAGTGAGCCAGAACTGCCACTGGTGCCACTTGAAATATATATCAAAAATAGGTGGATGACATTCCTGTCATTATGCTAGAGCAGTAACTGTCGGGTGTGTTTCAATGGATTACACTCAACCTTTACAAACAGCAGTAATATTAATTTCTATGAACTTTTTATTAAACTTAAGGCTTTACAGAAAAGGCCACTTATTGCTTGTTGAAGATGAAGGTAAGCCGCAGCTCAACCGATGGTTCCTATGATACGTTGTGACATTCATTCTGTCTCTCTTGCTCTCTCTATCACACACACATATTGACACCAACATTAAATGAGTCAGATGACATTTGCTCTATCCGTCCCTTTCTCTCATAGCCAGATTATGCTGCCGTGGCAACAGGGTGAGATGGGAAGAAAGAGAGAGAGAATGCATCTGATATTTTAGGAAGTTAATGTAGGTTTTTCATCTTGTCTCTTACCTTTGAAGTTCATCAGTATGGAAATGGAACACAGTGTATTTTCACTTGGCATAAAACTTAATATGATTACAGGGTTATTTACCATTGAGATTAGTGTTTGTGCTCCTGCCTCGTATTGATATGTTGATTGATTGATTGATTGTGGTCGATTCTACATCTTATTCCACATTACTCTACTGAAAGTCCCTTAACAGACTACAAATTCACTAAGGCAGTGACTATTTACAAGTGTAAAAGAAGGCTGATGCAATTTACACTCAGTGTAAAAAAAGATGCTAAACAGTTGCTTAACTTTTGTATTTGGTATTTCACTAATATATTTTACTATTATTTACTAATCACCAGTAATCCAGTTAACCAGACACAAAATTTGATGAAATAGCGCTACGGCTTGTCTATATAAATTAAGTCATCCTTTTCAGTCCAAACACGGCTTCTTTCTGAGTAAATTAGGTTTATTATAGATTGCGCCCACAAAATTGCCTGCTGCAATTAGCGTCACGCTATTACCGCCTGAGTGATGTTTGTGTACATTTTCTATTGATCATAGCAGGAGTTATTCATGAAATGATGGAGATTAACGTTATAACCTGGCATACATCCAAATATAGCCTGCAGACTTGCACCTTGCAAATTGTGTTCAGCACCATTTTTAATAATACATTTATTTTAGTTGTTAGATTGTGCCGATATCCTGCCGGCAATGGCAGGATGTTAGATCGGATGGATCTCCACCTCAGAAATATCAGATATATTAGATCCGATCTTGGACGTCGTATCACTGCCGGAAGATATGAGTCTTCTATCAGCCTGAGAGTTTGACTAAGAAAGCCAGGGAAAGAGTAGAAGCAGGAGACAAAGTGATGATAATAAAAAGAGCAGAGTTTATTAAATAATCTTAGTTGCATATATTTTAATGCTCAGACCTCATCTGAATGTCTCAGCGCTTAGACCTCGTCTGACCAGTACAAATCCAACAAGTTTTATCATACCACAGCAAAAACAATGGAAAATACTGCTTTACAACATCGTCCTGTGATGTTAAAAATCTTGAAATCGAGACATTCATCTTATCTCTTACTCATGAAGACAAACATCCCTTGAAACCACACAATTTTAGCTTTAATCAACAATAAAGAAAAAATAAGTAAAATAAAATATAAAAAACATAAAAATGACAAGAATAAATGTTAAATGACAAATGATATAAAGAAAATAAGTAAAATAAAATACGTGACCCGTGCTGGTAAAATTAGTCGCAATGAGCAAATTTTCAAAAATGAGTTATTGTTATTTCAACATTCTCATTAAAAAACCTTTAAAATGATGTATGATGATTGTTTGAATCAGACAAAAAAATGACTGAGCTACACCTGTCTGAAGTTAATTTTGAGAAAAATCGAGTTAAAGTTTTCTGAACTTTAACTCTAACTCAAGTTTTCTTAACTTTTTTTTGTTTTGAAGGTTCCAAAACAAAATCACCTAGCAACCATACCTTAAAATCCCTGGTAGTAACACCAAATTTGACACACACCAAGTCAACACCAAATATCAATAGAAAATATATATCGGGATCGCGTCTTTGTGCGCACGCGTCGGATCTGTCAGTCAGCGCGAGTGAGATCGTTTTCATAGACAACTGAAATGTACTCCTCTCTGAAAACATACAAATAAAGATACTTTTAGATGTTTAATTGCTATTTGGAGCATTGGGATCGCTAGACGAGGGCTTAATGAACTAATTTTAATGAACTAACCTCAAAATCGACATTTTTCACTTGCTTTGCCTGTAGCTCGAAATTATCCCGTGCGCATTCCGACTCCTTTTGCCAGCACGGGTAACATATAAAAACATAAAATGTCAAATAACATGATGAATGAATGTTAAATGATAAATTATATAAATCAAATAATAATAATAATAATAATAATATTATGACTAAATGATAAATCAAATGACAAGTACATAATGACATATGATTATAATGATTATAAAATTAAATCATAAAAATCTAAGAAAATAAAACACAACACTATGTCTGCTCATTCAAAGTAACACACACACACAGGTTGCTATTGAGAATCCTTAAATCCTACATTGTGAATCGGGCACTAAAACAATGCAGATGGCCACAATTCATTCTTAGTGAATACCCCCCTCCGAAAGAATGTTAAAATAATCTCTTTTTATTATTTATACCCTCATAAATTCAGTTTTATCGAATAAAGCAAACAATGTGAGTACAAACAGCATGTACTAATTCCTCGAAATAACTTTTGACCTCTGAGAACATGAATCTCTCTCTACTAGTATGCTCACAGACAGAGATACGTGACCCCCGGGGGTCTCGTCTGAATTAGTCAACACTAAGCTCATCACCTTGTGCACGCACACTTTTAATGTAATTTCACTGCTGAAACAGCTGTTTCAGACGGGATCGGGCCTGCAGGGTTCTTGCTAATTTCTGAGTATACACTGAGTATTCCTGGAGGTTCAGGGAGCAAACGCGTGGGACACCTGTTAGCAAGCACAACGGAATCTCATTAAATAAGCGAAAGCCTGTTGAAATCCAGTTATCGAGCTCACTGAGGTCTAATTAAGCTTAACTAAACCAGCAGAATCCCAGATAGAATTTGAGATGACTTATTAAAGCCTGAATAAAGTTCCGCATATCTAGCTCTCAAGATTTTTACAGCTAAAATGTTTATCAGGCCACCAGCGATGTGTCATTATGGTAATGGGCCATATGCTAAGAGGAAAAGCCAAATAAGCGAAAAGACTTGGTATTTATGGAAGCACAAACATTTAATGCGAGATTAGCATGGCCTAGTTTCATAGCTCAGTGAGTCGGGACTAAGGGTTTGAACACATGCATAATGCATGTGTGTATGTGTGGGTGTGTGTGTGTTTCCTTCCAAAAAAACTTTCCACCATTCATAACAGATCAGAGGATGATCGCAGAAACTATTAACACACAAATTTCAGCTTTTATAGTGTTCAAGACACAGAGAGTTCATGGATTTTTTCTTAGGTTTCCAAAATCTTTTTACATTCATTCTTTCTTTTTCTTTGAGGTCTACAAATACTGTTAGTAAAGTATCTTTGTGTCAAAAGCAGTCATATTTTAGTGTTTTTGTAACCATTTTCCACCCTCTCTCTGGCACTTAGAATGAAAAGCCTTAAAGAAATGCCCCTTCACTTGAGAAATGAGCAATGCACTGAGTGCTGCTGTGTTCCAGTCCTCACACACTGGCTTGCAGGTTTGCTGTTGTCAAATATAGTTTTTTTGACCACCCCATCCATCAATAACAGCCTCTGTGTAAAGCCTGTAATACATTGTTAAGTGAACCTTTTACAATCTAAAAACTGTCTGAAATGCGCCGCTCAAAATGTCAAACTGAAATGATAAGGGATCTGGTTAAAAAAATAAACTCAAAGCTGTTCATTTCTAATCTTGGGTTCCTTTAGAACAGTGTTTCTCAACTGGTGGCTCGCGGAGTGTGCAGTCAAAGAAACAACAACAAATGTAATTCTATGCTTTTCTGATGTCCTGATTCAGTATCTGCGGTCAGATGAGATGCTGTCAGGATATATGTCAGTGTCATTATTCTAACGTTAATTTTGTAATTTGTTACGAAATAAAAATTCTCACCTCAAAAAAAACTTTTTTTTTGCGAATTCGGCAAGTGCTGTATATCACTTCATTATAAATAAAGTGCAAAAGAAATTACGAGCATGCAACATCATAGTTATGTTGTCAATTTGTAAGTCATGAAATTTCCAAAAAGTACCAATAAATTACATAACTGGTATTTTGTGTGTTAGCTGGGAAGGATTTGTATGCAGGTATGATGTTCATTCTGTTCATCAGGAGCAGTAAATAACTTTTTTATTTTTTTTGGAATTAGGTCAAAAGATCGCGGCTTAATGACCATGGGAAAATATGGGTCCCATGGCCAAACCAGTTTAGAACCATTGCTTTAGAAGAATCTGCAGAGCAGTAGGTGCTACACAGCCAGGAACAGGGCATGAAAATACTAATAATATAAGAGTAAAATGAGAAAGTTTGCCAAATCATTCCTCTTTGTTATAACCATGGCTGAGCATATGTAAGACTAGGAGTGCCAAAATAAAATGGAATAAATTATCAATTTAATCATTTAAACATAAAAAATGAAAATAAATAGATCACTCCTAAATGGATAAAATTAATGATTTAATTTCATGTTTTAAAATTTAGTTAAAACAATAAAATAATAAATTAATATAGTTTATAAATAATTTTTGAAAAAAACATTTCCCAAATGGTATAGGACTGCAACAAATCATCGACAACGATTCTCATTATTGATTAGTCGGGTCTGTCCTTTGTGCACGGAAAACTTCCACTAGTTCTTAAATTTACAGTTGTTTCATAGCACATCCAGCTCTTTTATCTCAATATCTGATGACCCCTTTAAAAGACCCCTGGATACAAAGCTCTTTAGACAGGGCCAGATTCCAGACCCTTTTAATCAAACACACACAGTGGCATACAGGTGATTTATCATGCGCTCCTCTCCACCCATTCATTGCGTTTAATCACATGGCCTTACAGCGAAGTATACAATCAATACTCATCACCTGACAGCGTATGCACACACAATGCAGAGGATTACGTACGGCAGAAGGAAAATGAGAGCTCGCAAAGCTTCAGGAGAGACAGAAAAGAGTAGCAGGAGGACAAAATGGGTGCTGTTTCACTGGTTAACCAAGTAATTAAGTGACAGGCGGGAATAAGAGAGCGTAAATCACATCCAAGAGGGAGAATGCGAATGAAAGCAGATAGAGATGAACGGGTGATAGAAAGAGTGAAGAGGGAGTTAGTGTGGAGAGATAGAGAGCAGAAGGGTGGAAGAGTGGGTGGAGATGGAGGAGTCTATATATAACTGTAGGGTTATGGAATAAAAGTGAGAGATCATACTGTTGTATTTGATTACTTAACTCGGACAGCCATGGTAACCAACTAAACAGCACATGAAAAGCACTTCAAATGCACGCGCACACATACATGAAACATTCACCACCGTGCTAACCAACACACAAGAGGGCTCTTCCGAAGCCTTTGCCAACATAACTCTATAAAAGGAGTACGAACAGCATCGTGCAAACATCTCTTTGTTTGCCACGCGTCCAACTCTGCAACAAAAATAACACAGACCTCATAGTGCAGAAAAATCTATCAGCCTTCACCCATCACAAAAAGCCTAGAACGAACCTTCTTTCCCCAGCAGACCGATTCAACTCTCGCTCTCCCTTACCGGAGAATATTTATATAAGTATATGCAGCCGATTCAACTTACAGGAAGCATGTGCGTGTGTGTAGTGCACTCGAAAAGTGTTACGGTGTGTGGTTGTGTGTTTATTCATCCTGTGTAAATCAGCTGGAAGCAAATAAAAGCAGGGTAGTGATGCTCTGTGGGAACAACAGGGAAGGGTCACGGAAAGGATCTGATGCTTCTTTGCTTGTTAGTCTCTGGTGAGAGACGATAAACAATAAACAACCAGTGTCTGAGCGAACTCCACGCTTCAGGCCCCAGCTGAGGACCGCTATCCTGAGCCACCTGCAGACCCAGGTAGCCAATGCTTTGAAAAAAGCAGAGAACAAAACACATCCAAATGCAGGCAGTGAATACTTCCAGGAAACATTGTAAGACTGAAGGCAGCAATGAAATCTGAGGAACATCGAATTGGCTTTCTCTTTTCTGTGTTATACCTCAATCCTATGGGAACTCAAGCCCACAGACTCAAGAATGCCAATATAACATTAAATCAAATAGCAATAGTGTGTATACAGATTTAAAGGATAGTTTAACAAAAAATGAAAATTCTGTCATAATTTACTTGCTCTGATCTTGATCCAAAACTGATGACTTTCTTTGTTCTGTGGAACATAAAAGAAGATATTTTGAGAATTTCTTTTTTTTTTTTTCATAAAATCAAAGTCAATGCTGCTCGGTTGCCAACATTCTTCAGTAGATAGACTGTTCTCCACAAAAGAAAGAAATACATTCATACAGGTTTGGAATAACATGAGGGTTAATAAATGATGACAGAATTTTCATTTTTTTAGTGAACTATCCCTAGCCTATTTAAGGCTTGTGAAGTAGTTTTGAACCCGGCTGAAGAATTTCATACCCAAAGAATTTCACTATTCACTAAACAGCAGTGGTTTCAAGTATGAAGATATCATATACTCATATAAATATACAAATAAAAGCATATTAAAGGACACCTATTATGTTTTTTTTTATTTTTACTTTTCCTTTAACGTGTAGTATAGCTGTCTGTGCATGAAAATGATCTTCAAAGTTACGAAGCACAAAGTCCACGCCAAAGGGAGTTCATCTCTCCAACAGAAAACACTTGCCTGAAAGAACCTTGTTTGTAGTCATGCATTGTCTTCGTGACTAATGCTGCCTTTACGTGATATTGGAATTATCGTAAATACAAATTTCCTATTCGGAAATTGGACATGAACACCCTCTCAAGTCGTATTTACTATTGGGAAACTCAGAAATTAAATATCTTTAATACATTTTGGCTTTAATAAGACTTTAAATAGGCAAGAATAAACCAGGTGTCCTCCATGACTCCAGAGGCCTGATGTATAAATGTTGTGTACGCACAAAAAAGGCACTGAAATGTGCGTACGCATTTTCCCGCGGGATTTATAAAAAAAATAAACTAGGCGTAAATATGTGCGCACTGTACGGACACTCCAGACCGTAAGCGTACGCACTCTTTTACTGGAGTAAGTGAAGTAATGAAGTAAACTGAATGATTTAAATTCTGTTTTACATCTGATATACACATTTAGATTAAATATGCCACTCTCATTAATGGAGTTAAGCACTGAAACTTCATGAAATTATTATCCAGAAGTTAAATTTTTTTACAAGTTTTTTTTTTTTATATTAATTTAAAAAGAAATATTTGTAGTGGATGTGATGCTTTTGAACACTTTTCCTGTGGCATGCTGTGTTTAAATGTTTTAACTACAGCGAGGATTGCTTGGCGTATGATATTAGCAGAATTCATGGTCTGAGAAAATATTTTCGCACAAATAATGATCAATAAGCGCAATAAGGCCTATTTGTTTCCATTAAAAATACTATTTGGCCAGAGGAAAAGATTGAGAGATTTTTATTCAAAAACAAGGCAACGATAGGCTACTGAATGATTTTTTAGCAATGTAATGTGACGGCACATCCGTATCTCATTTTTTCCTAATGTATTGTCCCGTTAAACATGGTATCACATGGATTCTTTTTTTTATTCTTTATTTTATTTTAAAAGGGACAATGCACATTAATTAACATGAGTACTCAAGTCCATCATGTAAACGTGCCAGATTTAGCCATACAGGCTATTTTTTATTTTTCAGGTTTTATAAATGAGGCCCCAGGAGTCATGGAGTACACCTATGGAGCTAGAAATATGACATAATGATCTGAATTTAAATTGCGTAAATCTGAATTATTGACTATATAATTATTGACTATTATATTGAATTATCTGAAGTGTAATCTAACAAAATAGAATATTATGTTGAATTTTACATAGTTCTGAATTTGAATTTTTAAATCTTGAATACTGAACATTTGAAATTTAACACATCTGAAATGTTTTTATGTCAAAATTGTATAAACATGTATTTTCAAACAGCAGATATTTTGTTCTGAATTAATAGACTGGAAATATTCAGTTTTTGAAAATACAGGTTCAAGGTTTCAGATGAAGAAGAAATTCGGAACATCAAATTCAATATTCTAAAATTCAAAGAAATTCAGATCTTACAGAAAGTAGGTCAGAGGTCATCATCAGGGAAGAGTAGAGGGTCTCCGAAAAGTCGAACGGAGCATTTTGGCCAATTACAGAGTTGAGGTTAATTTTCTGGCGCGAGCGTGGTGGTGGTTCGAGAGATCTCCATTCTGTTGTGATAATGAATCGTCCGGAGGTAAGTGGTTCTGAAACATTTATGATTTATATTAGGTTAGCACATGAAACATTTGTCTAAGCGGTCTCTGGTGTTTGTTTTAAAGTATGGGGTAAAAGTTATTAGTATGGCACCGTATGCTGTGGAGAATTTGACGTGACGTGTCGCGCCGCATTCATATTTAGGGCCCTAGCACCGATGGTGTGAGGACCCTACTGGAATTGCTCTGTTTATTTATTATATTTATTATATTGTAGACAATATTACCGATAATAATATCACTGATTATAATCAAGTATAATCCTATTGTCTTTTGTCGCGGACGCGACGCGTGGCACCGCTCACGTCCAGTCTAGTTTAAGCGTCACTCACAATTAATGTAATTCTGCTTCATTCTGTGATCGGAGCATCAGATCATATTAGAATAATTTCTGAAGGATCATGTGACACTGAAGACTGGAGTATTGATGCTGAAAATTCAGCTTTGATCACAGGAATAAATTACATTTGACTATATTTTCAGTTAGAAAAGTTATTTTAAATTGTAAAAATATTTCACAATATTACTGTCGTTGCTGTATTTTGGATCAAGTAAAAGAAGCCTTTGTGATCAGAAGAGACTTATTTAAAACATAAAAAATAATCTTACTGTTCATATAATAATTTTGGCCACCACTGTAGATAGATATGTGTATGTGTGGATGTATGTATAATACATATACACATCAATTTATATCTACATGATATATAGATATATGTAGATGTGTATATGTATTATACATATACACACATACACATATTACTACTATATATTTCTGTACTGTTGTAACAGAAATATATAATTGTTTCCAGATGCTGCTTCCCTGTATCTGCTGGCCCTCTGTTAGCAGTGTGGATGAAGACAACGATGAAGATTGTTCGCTAGAAGATAGATGTCGCATCTCAAGGTATTTGCGTCACTTCATTGAGACTGGTATAAATCTTTACATTTGTTTTAATTAGGTCTGCATTTAACGTACTTGATACAATTTGCTTTATTTTACAATGACTACATGTTTGATGACCTGGATTATATAATGGTGTGGTGGCAGGGATGACATCAGAAAAGACTATTTCATCACTTGTTCCTTCAAGATTTTCCTATGGGGTTTTATAATTTGAATAAAATAAAGCCTGTGGTAAACATAACTTGATGATACTTTTTCTTCTACAGTGTACAGTGCACAAAGCCATACTGAAAAGATGAATTAAGCATTTGTTAATTTTTCAAAACATATGTTTGAATAAAAGTAACTAGATAAGAACGTTTGGGGTGTGAGTGTGCAGTGTTTATTGTAGAACAAACGCTCGAAGTTTTGTCACGTTATGTTCACCACACACTTTATTTTACTCATAAATTCAAGGAACTCATTAAGCCCCATTAAGAAAATCTTAAGGGAACCAGGGGTGGGGTTTTGTCATCAGACTACCTCCACTCTGTTTCTTAAATAGGAAAGAGGTAAGACTGACTGTTAGGAAAAACAACTACCTGTATTAGGAATTCATCTGAATTTTTTTTTTTCTTTATCTAGCATCCAGCTCTGACCTTAAGCACTTGGTAAAGTTTTGGCTGGGGTGGGAAGTGCCAGTTGGAATGATGGTAGTGGAAGTTGATAATGCTGACATGCCGAAGTTCTCCACTTGCTTCAACATGCTACGCTTACCAGGTCATTACACAGATTTCAACTCCTTATGTCCACTGGCACTTCTGCGTTTGGTTTTGGACACAAAGACACCATGTCTATAAATTAAGTTACAGTACCATAGTTTGACCTGTTTGGACTTGTTGGGACACTGATTTTGATGCAATTAATCTAAGCACATGTATTAATGAAACCGTTCTTGAAAACAAAACAAAAAATACATGTTATAGTTTAATAAATTTAAATTCAGTTCCAGCAGTTAATGTGTCCAGTTGGTTTGGACTTCTTTAGATATGTGAAATCTGATACAGATGACACAAAGACCATGTCTATAAATTACTGTAAGTTACAGTACTACAGTTTGTCCTGTTGTTTGGACTTGTTGGGACATTGATTTTGATGCAATTAACCTATGCACATGTTCATGTAGTATTGCCGTTTTATTTTTGAGAAGGAAAAACCCAATGCAATATTTTGCATTGACCTATAACAGACCTACATTGGTTTTAAAGCTCTTTAGCTATACATTCTTCTATGTATAAATGAAACCGTTCTTAAAAACAAAATACACATTGAATGTTACGGTTGAATTATTCATCAAATAAATTTAAATTAAATTCCAGCAGTCCAGTTCATGTGTCATTACTCAATAAAACAAGCAGCTCTATACACTTTAAGCAAGATTCTATTCTGTGGGATTTCCTTCCTTATAATGACCGTCGTCAATAGCAACGCATTATAACAGCGCACATCCACGTATCACAACGGACGCGCTCTCTCGTTTCATTCAAATTCTATTAATACTACTATAATTATTACTATAACTTATTGTGCTCATCTTGTCTTACTATTGTTTTGTACACTGTACAAAATGGATTTATAAACAGGTCAGATGTAAAACATTAATATCAATTCAATACGTCCCCGTAATTATTTATGTGGTAATGAAAATCTGTGTAATAAGTGTACAATGAATATACATTATTATCCCTTAAATGTCACCCTAGTCTTATCTGAACTTGTTCGTTCGTCTTTGGTTCAAAGCCACTTGCTGCGAACTTTTCTTTACGGAAGCTTCACGTTAATTTCAAGTGAGTGAGATACAATATTTCAACTTAAAACTTTGTGTCCAATTATTTCCCAGACGTAGTTTTGGTATTGAGGTCAAAGTCCACTTGCCTTGCGTTCGCTATACATCAATGTGTGGTGGTCACGAAGACGACAATATAATAAATATAATATAATATAATATAATATGAATGCGGCGCGACACGTCACGTCAAATTCTTAACAGCATACGGTGCCATACTAATAACTTTTACCCCATACTTTAAAACAAACACCAGAGACCGCTTAGACAAATGTTTCATGTGCTAACCTAATATAAATCATAAATGTTTCAGAACCACTTACCTCCGGACGATTCATTATCACAACAGAATGGAGATCTCTCGAACCACCACCACGCTCGCGCCAGAAAATTAACCTCAACTCTGTAATTGGCCAAAATGCTCCGTTCGACTTTTCGGAGACCCTCTACTCTTCCCTGATGATGACCTCTGACCTACTTTCTGTAAGATCTGAATTTCTTGCGTTTTGAATTTTAGAATATTGAATTGGATGTTCCGAATTTCTTCTTCATCTGAAATCTTGAATCTGCATTTTCAAAAACTGAATATTTCCAGTCTATTAATTCAGAACAAAATATCTGCTGTTTGAAAATACGTTTTCGACAATTTCGACATAAAAACATTTCAGATGTTAAATTTAAAATGTTCAATATTCAAGACTTAAAAATTCAAATTCAGAACTATGTAAAATTCAACATAATATTCAATTTTGTTAGATTACACTTGTCAATAATTCAGATTTACACAATTCAAGAGTGTAAAGAGAGAGAGAGAGAGAGAGAGAGAGAGAGAGAGAGAGAGAGAGAGAGAGAGAGAGAGAGAGAGAGAGAGAGAGAGAGAGAGAGAGAGAGACAGACAGACAGACAGACAGACAGACAGAGAGAGAGAGACCCTACATTACAAAGATGGCAATATCCGAAATCCTTCTCGTGACATTTTTTGGTCCCCATGAGGAAAACAGCTTATAAATCACACTAAGCGATGTTTTTTGAAAATGTAAAAATGCAGAAAGTTTTGTGTGATGGGTAGGGTAAAACATGAAAACACAACATTGCTGGGTCTTGTTAAAGTGAGAGTTAAAACCCTTGTCAGCTGAGGTTGAAAGAAGTTTTTGATTTTTGGGCTGGAAACAAGACAAAAATACTAAGTAAGAAAAGCATTTTTTGCACCGTATTGCATTGCACTATAAATGGAGTAAAGTTAAGTCTCTGTTAAACTGCCTCCTTGTCTTTATTAGTTATCTGTAACATTACATAATTCATTAATTAACATATTGTTAAGGTCAATATAATCTAAAAACCTTAATACATTATCCTATTCATTTCCTGAATCCTCAGCTTCCGGGGATGTCCCCACCAATTTCAAAATCAAACCTACGCCCTTGTAGTCAACTTGCTGACAATTCTGGAATTTCGGTCAAATACAGGCTATATTTTTGCTGTGTATAATACATACAATACGCTTTAAATGATTATTCATATATGTAAATTTGCACTACTTTAATGACAAGACAAGGTGATGTAGCTGTTGTGAAAAAACGAATAAAGAATACCAGTCACAGCACCAGTTGTTCTCCCCTCCGCCATGTTTAAAGTTTATGCCCCACCCAACTCGGGAACTTGGGTATCAAAATTATCCCCAAACTTCCCAGTGGAAAACACAACTTGAGAGGGTGTTCACGTCCAATTTTTAACTAGTAAACTTTATTTACGATAATTCCGATCAGCACGTGACGGCAGCATTAGCTACATCACCATGTTACACATTTGCATAATGGCCCGCCCTCAAAGAACATTTGGGTAAGTCATTTCACTATGACAATGAGATGCTGTTTTTTCAAAGGGCAAAAAACAATTATTTTCATAATTGTGAACAGCATAGTAACATTTAGTTCCCTTACCATGCACAAAATCCTCCTTAAAACATGGTTGTGTCTAGCCTATTTGATCATGAATATCATGCACACAAAGTGAAAACACAATTAAGTAGATTGCACAAGAAAAATAGGTACACTTCATTTCAGATCTAGTAAATAAAGGTCACTGTGTATACCGTATCACATAATTGTCAGGGTTCTCTTGTTTTATCTGTATTGGAGTTTTACTATGAGTTGGTTTCCTTTGTTCCCATTTCCCGCTTCTAGTTAGTCTCAACTCATTGTTTCATTAGTTGTGTCAGCTGTGTCTTGTTTCACTCTGTTATTTAAGCCCTGTGTTTTGTTCAGTTCTTTGTCCGATCTCATCTGATGAAGTTTTATTGTTCTGTTCTTAGCTCTAGACAAGAATTCTCTGAGTGTTTTGTTTTGCTTTGTTTGTTTAGCAAAGAAAAGACTGCTGCACTTAAATCCAGTACTTTATTTCCTAAACTTGACAATAACAAGTACGCTCTTAAAAATAAATATTTTATTGCAAGGGGGTGCTGAGAGACTCATCACTGTCACATTTAGCTGCTCATTGAGGGTTCTGTAAAAATGCATCAGAATAATATTTCTTGTAAAAAGTGCTACACTGATCCATTTGAATTGAATGTTTTTTTGTTGTTGTTTTTTTTGCAGGTTTATACACATCTAACATTAAGAATGGATAGAAAACAAGCTGACAACGAAATACAAAGTAAATATTTTGCAGATTCTAATTTAATTTTTAGTTGCTTTAGTTCAATGACAATATAAAAACAATCGTTTAATTTAGCAAACAGCATGTTGTCGTCATAATATAATTATAAATATCTTTCTCACACAATATAAAAGAAATTTTATGCATGAAAATAAACAGCAGCCTTTAAGTGCATCATCATATTTAAGGTCATTCGAATCAAAAAGTTTAAAAACCCTCTGTTGATTTTTTTCTTCTGTAGATTTTTAGAAAACCTGGTATACTGATATACTAATGCGGAACTCATAGGCTGATCTGAAGGACCTCATGTATAACATGAAGAACGTTTTCCATTTCAAAAGAGCCATATAGTCCACCCAAGACCCCTACAGCTAAAATGGTCCTTAATAAGAAGCTTCTTTGCAGAATCTGAAGTGCTTCAAAAAAACATTTAAGAGTGTACTGTGTACACCATACCACTACCACACGACAAGTACAATTCATATTTTGAAGGCAGTAAACATACTTATCAAGGACCAATCAACTGTACCCCACCACCATCACCATCACTGCTGAACTCTGCATTCAGAGGCCAGTCACATGGCTGACGGCAATCACCCGATGTCATCAAAGCTAACTACAGTATATAACTACAGTATGTAGCTGTACTGTTGTGGTGGGCAGTTTGACTTAAAATGTAAAGATTGAGCCGCTACATCAAACAGCAGCAATGCCAACCCAGGCTCATTGGAAAAAACTTGCTGATGGTGACATTGCAGGTCGGAAATTAAATGTCTGGTAAAAAAGCTGTAAAAGCTTAATGTTCTATCGCATTTGAAAATAATGTACCACCTACACTAAACCTGCTAAACCTAAACTTACCCTTAACAAAATCAAATGTGAGATAAAAACACATTTGCTAAAGCAACCGTGCCATTTTTGGATTGCTTCTAAAAGTCTTTGAGCTCTTTATCTTGATTTCATGGGATTCATACCCAAGCACATATACATCACAAGTCCAATGCTATCAGGTTCACAAATTATGCACTATGGTAAAAGTGTTTTGAGGTCATATCATAATGTCTTTATTAACCAATAATCTGCCCCTGTAATCAATTTGTGTGAACAACAATAAAAGTTGTTGGTGTTTTATTGCCACATTTTAGCTGTAAGCATAGGAGGCACATTTTTCCAATTAAACCATAGGTATAGCAATACCATCATACGTTGGTAACAGAATTTTTAATAAGTCTCTAACAGGGAATGATTAACTGCTAAACTCTGTCAACAAGCTAAATGGCTTCCTGTTCTTGATCTACATCACTTTCATTTAAAGAAAAACCACACCTCTAAATTATGCCATTTATCTCTGACCAAATGAGTTCACTCACGATATTACAACGTCACAAGAGTAATGAAGCCTGCAGGTGAAGCGGCCATTTTAATCTTTGGGAAAGAGAGAGAGGGGAAGCAATGATGTGCCAGATTAGACTCATTATGAAGGGGAGATGTGTTGATGGGCCGCAGAAATGGAGGATGAAGGGATGGGGATGCAAGAGCCACAGAAAAAGAGGAGAGATTCAAACTGACCCAGATGTTTAGAGACTTTATGCATTCAGTATACATTTTACACAATGTGCCAAGCTCTTAGAAATGTACTCATATGGTTACATATGGTTTTGAAAAAGTGTTTCAATTTAATGACTCTACAATGTCATGTGGTATAACCAATAATAATAATAATAATAATAACAAATTTTCTTTACGCTTTGAGAGCATACGCATCTTAATCATTATTTTCAAAAACTCTTTTGCAATTATTTTTTCAATGTAAAAAGAGACGTTAAAAAAACATATTCAAGTTTTATGTCCTGTGTGAACTGCATTTGTATATATATTTTTAAAAGAACTGATATGCACTATTCATAAAAATGAATAGATACAAAATGATCAGTGATGCAACTATTTGCTGGAAGATCTGGATATGCCCTCAAAAAAGTAATTGTACATTCAGTTCTATAAGAATTTTATTCTAAACAAACATCTGCTAACCATGATTAATTCACTGCATGCTTTTACATCAGTGCTATTGTTTATGAGCTTACTGGACTGTTTCAGAGCTGGTGGCTATTCAGTGGCCATAAATATCCAGTGACTAGACTGGATAGGGATGGGTTGTTTTCCTCTCAGATCTGCTGTCAACAAGAATGTTTTCTTGCCATGTGGACCAAGTTAGCAATCCATCCTATTAGAGTCATTTCAATTTGACATGGACCCAGAGTACACTTAATCATAATAGGGATGGATGGAGGCAGCAATGAGTAAACTGAGATAATGAGAGCCAAAGAGACGTACAGAGTGAAGGCCTTCCTTTTGTCTTTTAGGCAAACGGCTGCAGGGATGGTTGAACAAATCCAAATATGGCAGATAAAAAAAAGAAGTGTCCTATTTTTCGCTAATGGATAAAAAAGAAAGAAAGAGGGAGATGCCCTGACTCATGCCGTATATGGTAAAGGACTCGCTGTACTGATGTCCAGCAGAAAATTTCTCTTACAATAAAACCTCTCTCAACACAACACTGCTAAAAGCTCTCCAAATCAATTCTACTTACAGATACTGAGGTGTTATTACTGGAGCGTGTTTGTGTTTAAGTGTGTATATTCACAGTTGCAGGAAAACATATGTGAACTTGTTGGATTTACCTGCATAAACTGGACTTAAAATTCTAAACTAATTAATGTTTTCATGTCTTCACTGAACATACCGTGTAAACATTCACAGCGCAGAGTGGAAAAAAATATGTGAACTCTTTGATGTAGTAAATTGTTGATCATTCTTTGGAAATAACCTCTTCCAAACAGATCAGACCAAACATCACGAGGTATTCTAAACCTTTCCTTTATTCTGTTCAGTAATGTTCTTGCCTTTTGCGGTCTGAATCGCTCCATTGAGGTAATGCCAATGGATCTCAATCGGGATAAGGTCAGGACTCTGACTAGGCAGCTCCAGAAGACCTATTTTCTTCTGTTAAGGCCATGCTGGTGTTGATTTACTCCTGGGCTCTGAGTTGTCCTGTTACATCACCTTCTGCTGAGCTTTCATTGGTGGAATTCCAACTTGAGAATTCTAAACATTGCAGTTGAGAGCTTCTTATTTGTGTGTTACTCTTCTTGCACTATACACATACTGTAGCATTTCTGTTTTCTCTAAGCAAATTTGTTTTTTTCTGTCCACAGAAACATCAGTAAGGCTGAGGAACATCCACATGCTCCTTTGTAAATGTCAGACATGCAGCAATGTTTTATTTTTTGAAGCCTTTGTGAAGCCTTCCAAAAAACAACACTCTTTTTAGTGTTTATACATTGTAGACACGTCAACAGAGAAGTCCAGGATTCTTCTTATCATCATCAAGCATCCTGCACTGTACTCTAGCAGTTATCTTCACAGGGCGCCCACTCCTAGAGAGAGGAGCAACAGTACTGAACTACTCTCTATTTATAGACAACTCCTCTTACTGTGGAGTGGCGAAAAATTGTACAGGACAGGGCAGTTCTGATCAATCTCGTCCCATTGATCCCTCTCCTCAGTAGTTTGGTGCTCATTTAAAAAGGTTTACACATTAAGAAATTATCCCCCGGTTTCACAGACAAGGCTTAAGCTAGTCCCAGACTAAAATGCATGTTTGAGCTGTTTTAATTGAAAGCAACATGCACTTACATATCTTAAAATATGTCAGTGCGTTGACACCGATAGCCACAACATATAGGGCTGTTGTGCTTCGGGCAGCCCAAGTTCAAGTCCCCTTTGTTTATGTAAAGAGCAGGGGCGATTATAGGATTTTCATTTTAGGGGGGCTCAGCCCCCAGTGAGGGAATTAAAAAAATGGTAACACTTTAGTTTAGGGTCCAATTCTCACTATTAAGTAGTAGCTTATTAGCATGCATATTACTAGGATATTGGCTGTTTATTATTACTTATAAAGCAAATATTAATGCCTTATTCTGCATGACCATATTGTACATCCCTTAATCGTACACAGGAATGTAGGCAGGGTTTTATAATCACTGAGATCCCAAATGTGAGATATAGTTAGGGGGGTTCGGGGTCATGCTCCCCTGAGAAAATTTTGATTTCTATGATCTACATGTGCATTTTAAGATGTTCTGAAGGCCAAAAAATTAGATAACAATAGCTTGAAAACCATGTCAGTGGGCAGTAGATTATTTGTCTTTATTCTTATCTCTACATCTCTCTTTTTCTCATTGTTTTTATCTTGCCCTGTCTCTTCCCCTCCTAACGCTGAGCTTTGACTGATATAGTTTTTCCATTTTCGTCAGTGAACTAAACATGGTTAACTGATATTTATATGTTTTATGAATCATTTGCGTAGACACGTTAATTTACTGAAGACTACCAGGAAAGCTTATTAAAGTTTATTAAATTAATTCATAATATGCACACATTCCTTAGCTACTAATCTTAAGCCTTTTTAATTTACTGAAGGCTACAAATGGAATTTTATTAATTTACAATATGTACACGTTCATTATTAATCTTATGCCTAATCTGATGAAAACAGCTTTGTTAATATTGCTTGTTCGTTAATTACATTTATGAATCACATTAGCCTACATAGGCCTATTTTCAATTAAAAATGGCAAAATTAGACAAAAGTTTATTAATTTGCCTGAATGTTTTTGTCATTTGTTTAACATTTCTGACTTAAAGAAGCAGCTGTCAAATATGAAACGTTTAGTTTAGCTACTTACATATCTCGCACTGGACGTCGAGTCGCGCTGCTAAAATTCGCGCTCAGCCTCAGCAGCTTCTGTGTGAACGTAAAGCCCGCCTACTCTGATTTGATTGGTTTTCTCAAATATTTTGGCATTGACGAGCGGTGACAGACCAATGAGGCTCAGATGAACGCACATACCTCTGCTTCTGACTGGCGCTCTGCTCGGCGCCGCTGCGGATTGAAGAACACGCTGATTAACGCAGACTAAAAGACGGGACGAAGCCGAAGCCTCCCGCCAGTTTCATATGTTATAAAGGGGAGTTAATCACATATTTTTTAGGGGGGCTGGGCAGAAGTTTAGCGGTTGTTTAGGGGTAGGGGCTGAAGCCCCCCTAAAAAGGGCCTAGTGATGCCCATGGTAAAGAGTCATCTGAATGGTGTACACTGACGTGAGAGGAAGACACTTTGAAGACTCATCAATGCGTTTTGCAATGTTGAAATTGCATGACCCGCGGTGTCACTAAACGTCAGAGAGAATCCTCACACTCATTAGTAGACACAATAGTAGTGTAGTGTTATTTGGTGATGCAAAAATTAGACAATGGATTATATACACATTTATTATCGTGCTTTACCAGCAGAGTAAATGGATGAATAAGTAAATGTACAGTCGAAGAAGCAGAATAGGTTTGAAGGCAGGAGACAGAAGACCAACAAAAGAAAACTGAAATTATCCGGAACAATTTGTCCAAGGAACTTTTTTCCCCCAGACCTGTTGCTGTCTGCGTTTCCATCGCGGTCTAAAGTACCGTGAAGATTAGGCAAATTAGTCTGGTGACGTAGAACTGCGCGCGACTTTCCAGTTCCCCCTGGATTTCGTCCTCCGCATAGAAGCTTAATAAAGCCTGAACATTGCCGTTGGTCCATCTGTCGTATTTTTTAAACTCCATTGTTGACCTGAATAGCAAAAAACTTATTGCACGCACCGCAACAGACTTTTAAAAATGGTGGTTGAAATAAAATGCTGCGTGGAGTCAACCAATCAAAATGCTGCGTGAACTCAACCAATCAGCAGGTTCAGTGCCCAAGTCCCACCCCCAAAAGTTCCTGAACTTTGAAAAAGTACTACTTCACAAGCAGGGACTTTCTGGGGGGGACATTTTTATCCGGCCCTTCATTTAGACCCAGGTCCCTGTGGTCGAAACACACCGAGTACCACCCCAAAGTTCCAAGTTCCTGCGGTGGAAACGCGGCTAAAGACAAAAATGAGTGTAAAAATCAGTACGGCATACACAAGGTGGAAAGATTTGATGAAATTCTGAGTAGTGATGCCCAAATTGCTTCTTTTTTGTTGGAGTGTTTTTGCTGTACAGTACTTTTAAGCAGACTCTATTTTGTAGAGTTGTGACTTACCTGTAGATCAGATCAAATTTTATGCCCAATTTATGCACAAATCCAAGTTAATCCAATGGGTACTTTTTCCTGCAACTGTATATATCCTGGCATATCTTATGATTCATTGGCGCATCCCTGACACAACAACATTACCGCCTCCCAGCGTGAGTTTCGCTTGTTTCCAGAATGCTTCATTAATCATGAGAAATAAAAAAAATCTGTATTACGATGCCCCCAGTTGTTGTCTAAAGCAAGATTGTGCGATCCATTTTTATCACTAGCTATGAAATTTGTGTAATTTCCGGCAAAAACAAGGTGAAATATGACAAAGAAAGAAAAAAACGAATGAAGGGAAAGAAGAAAAATGGATTTCAGACGGCCCTAGAAGTAATTACGTGCAACAAGGTACACTTCAGCTTCTTCATGTAGAAAGAAAGAAAGGGATGGAGAGCAACGAACACAGGAATAGAGAGAGATATCAGAGTTGAAGGGGTCAAAACCACAAGAGCAGAAATAAAACTCCAGTGGGTGCGATTCAGCATGAGATGGGGAACGAGAGTGCGGGAGAGGTGGAGAGAAGCACATGAAAGTATAGGCACACTTCTATGTTTAAGAAATGCAGGCTGACAGAAGAAAGAGAGCCACATGAAAGGCTGGAGTCACCTCTCTGTTTGAATAAGGTATGCTGACACTCCATCAAACACTCAGACAGAAGTGACAGCGGATTGCAGAGGAACAGAACAAAGAACAGCATGTGTGGATGTGCCTTTATGCACATGTCTTTGTATTAAGTTACAACCAAGTTTCTGTCTGTTGCATTCCATCTTACTACCAACCTGACTTTTCGCAACTATTTTTCACACCCTGAAGTGATTATACAGCACTTCCCATTTTCTTAATGAGAATAATAATTCTCCAACAGTATCCGAGGTTACGGTTCAGATGGTGGAAAACGAAATGAAAAACCACACAGGTATCTGGCAGCTACCAATTTAACACTTGTACACCATGTGTATGTGTGTGTGTGTGCCAGAGGATTTGCTTAAGTACTGTGTAACTAAATGTTCCAGTAGTGTAGGTTTTCGAATATGTATAATCTGCGAGTCCTCAGAGATAGCTTTGAGTTGTCTGTGATTTTTAAAACGCTCATTCATAAACTGCTCAAATATTTACACTGCAGTCCTCTACATTGGCTGAAGCAAGCAGAAGAAGTGTGAAAAATAGCCTGGGAAGGATTTAAGTTAACATTGTGTGAGTCTGAGGTTAGCGTGTTCTCGAGCTGTGAAAGATGTAATCACATAACAGTTACTCCTACAGAAACATCTCATTGCGGCTAGTTCGATATGAACATGAGGGTTTAATGTATCTAATACTTCACTTTGAAATGAGCTGTGAGATCAGTGGAGAGTACAGATGCTTTGTGAAATACAGGAATCAGGGTAATGTTTTAAATACATGATTAAATGAACCAACTGAGTGTTGTTTGGGTGGGCGAGAGACATTAGGGACCGTGTGAGTATGTGTGTAAGAACGATTGAGAGAAACAGGACATCTGCGTGTAGGGCCTATAGATGAAATTAACAGTTAACATTAACATTAACAATTTTTGTTTTTTTCCATCCAATGAATGCCAGTGTTATGAACCCCATTGTCACTGGACATAAAATATGGAGATTTTTTTGCCAAAATCCAATATAGTATTAGTCAAATGTGTAACAGGTTGTTGAATACACATTCTCACATATACACTAGCCAACAAAAGTTTGAGGTCTGTAAATTTTTTAATGTTATTGAAAGGCTGCATTTTTAATCAGAAATACAGTAAAAACAACAATATTGTGAAATATTATTACAATATAAGATAACTATTTTTTATTATAACATATTTTAAAATGTAATTTACTCCTGTGATGGCAAAGCTAAATTTTCGGCAGCCATTATTCCAGTACTTACAGTATATTCATAAAATCATTCTATGTTGATTTGGTGCTCAAGAAACTTTTTTTTTTTTTTTGGTCAGAATTCTATGATGAATAGGATGTTCAAAAGAATGGCACAAGTCTTTACTCTCAATTCTGATCAATTTCATGCATCCTTGAATAAAAGTATTAATTTCTTTTAAAAAAATCTTGCTGACTGCAAACTTTTGCACAGTATTGTATAAAGCAACAGAGAAAAGTGGCATTTAAAAAAAATACATGGCAGACAAACTATGTATCTTAATTAAATATTAATCTTCTGTTAACAGGCAAAAACACATTTTACCACAAATGCCTATATTTTATACATGTATATCCTTTCAAAAAGACACCATACGTGGTAAAATCATCCATTTGTGACTTTTTGCGTGAATGCTGCTGGGCCGATAATGCAAAAATCTAAAATCTTGGATTTGAGTTCATTTGAAGTCCAAATCTCCAACAATGATGTCTAAACATGGTGTTTCAACAACATACACAGCACTTTTTGGTCATTTTCAGTTCAATTTAAATCAGCTAATCTAAATCAGCTCTTTTCTGGGGCGACAGAGGAACCTGAAAGTGTTGCCGGGATCCGGTAATTCTATCAGTAATTTCATCTAAGGGGCAAAGTGTTAAAATATTGTTAGTTTGAAGAAGAAAAGATGAGCGAGAGCGTGTGTCTATGTCTCTGTTAGCTCTATCTGTGAATGTGAGTGGGCATAGCCTTTGGTATGGTTGTCTTCAGTGAGCTAATTATACAGCAACCTAAATATTTAATGCCCATCAGTCTTTAATTAGCTACAATAACACGTGCAATCAGCGCAAAATAACAGCGATGACTGAGATTCAGGCGGGCACCTGCCATGCAACGTGCCACCCAAAGAGCCCATCAACCACAGCACAGAGAGAGACAAGCAATGAGAGACAGACTCCCAACCATAGTGCAAAGTCAGAGAGACAAATCATCGACAACAACGTAGACAGAGATACATTGCTTATTGTAAATAAGCAATAAAGAACCTCAAAACTGAATACTGAGAGCCATAACCACAACACACAGAGAGCGAGAGAGAGAGAGATAGAGAGAGAGATAGAGAGAGAGAGAGAGAGAGAGAGAGAGAGAGAGAGAGATTTGTTCATGTTAGGGGGTAGTAGAGGCTCATTAAAAAGAAGAGATCAGTCACAGTGTAGCAGGAGAGAGACGGAGGGCCTGAAAGAGAACGTGATTGTCTTTTCAGGATATGTAAGGTTGTTCTTTTTGTTGGCCGTTGTGAATTGAATCATTTTTTCCTTATTGTTAACATATGTAAATTCCTGTGTCACTGCTGCTGCTGCAGGCCTTTAGTTCTGCTCACGGTTAGAGGACGAGAGAACAAGCCTCACTCACTCACTCACTCGCACACACACTCTCCCCACAGACTCACCTCTCTCACACACACACACACACACACACACAAAGATTCTCCCCACAGACTCACCTCTCTCTCTTACACACACACGCAAACATAATGGCAGAGTCAGAGAAGGACACAAGGAACAAGGCTGCTGCAACACTAACATAGTTTTAAAAACACACACACATTTGTTTTCTTGTCATGGTGGGCAGGGGTGTCATGCACCACTTTTTTTTTATGAGGGGGTCCTGGCTTACTTGGTGTCCTAGGCGAGATAAAACATCACCGGAAAAAAACACACTAGAGTAACATACAGTTATGAATTATTATTTGAGGTTCAACAGTTTTGGATCAGTAAGATTTTTTTTTTAAAGAAACGAATACTTTTACTCAGGCATTAAACTGAAAAAAGTGACGGTAAAGACATTTATAATGTTACAAAATATTTCAAATAAATGCTATTTTTCTTTCATAAAAAAGTCCTGACTGTAGTTTAAAAAAAAAAAAAAATTAAGCAGCACAACTGTTTTCAACATTGATAATAATAAGAAATGTTTCTTGAGCAGCAAATCAGCATATTAGAATGATTTCTGAAGGATCATGTGACACTTAAGACTGGAAAATTCAGCTTTACCATCAAAGGAATGAATTGCATTTTATTATATGTATATTAAAAAATAAAACAGTTGTTATATTATTTAAATGTTTTACTGTATTTAGTATAACAAATAAATGCAGCCTTGGCAAGCGTAAGACTTCTCAAAAACATTTTAAAAAGTCTTACCCCAAAATTTGTAATTTCTTTTACAAAATAAGAGTATTTAATTAATATAATTGTAACAATTCACCAGTGTGAGTGCCCCTGATCACCACCAGAGGGCACTCCAACCTGGACTGTCATTCCATCATAGACTACATCACCCATAATCCTTTGTCCGGACTCATCAGCACTCACTGTTTACACCTGTGTCTCATTTACCTCATTACCTCTGCCTATATCTAGCCTGTTCACCCTGTCATTCTTTGCTAAGTCTTGTTTTGTTGTTACACTGCACTTCTGAGCGTTCTCACCGGTTTCATGTCTCTTGGTTTGTTGGATTTCTTGCCTGTGTCTCCTGCCTTGTTTGCCTGTTTGGACTGCCTACCTGTGTTTTGACCTTGCCTGTACTTTTGACGACGATTGTGGATTACCCTTCTAATAAATACTGCATTTGGATCCTCAACCTTCGTGTCTCGGAGCAGTTCGTAACAATAATATAATATATTAATATATACAAATTATTTGTGGAATGTGAAATATTTGATTAGATGGACCAAATATGAATGTGTAGGGAACTTATATATATATACACTTTTTTTTTTTTACATTTTCATTTTATTTTACCTGTAACACGGCATTCAAATTCCACTTCCCCCGAACGTCTGAGCTTCTTATGGACTTTCCAGCTCATTCAAGCAGGTTTCATCATGCTGTTCTCACAGTGATCTCTACAGTCTCTTTTTATCACATTTCCTTCAATTCCTTTTGTTCAATATTTTACCCCAACAGCTCAACACTCTTTCACCCCCATCATCTCTCACCATCCTCAGCTGGACAGAGGTGAAGGACAGACAAATCAGGAGAGGAGGGCACACTGAATAAGGGGTCCTGTTTTTCCTTCATCTTGATTTACTGCCGCTCTCTCTGTTACACCACAGTTCAGAGCCACGGGGCAACAACAGCCTCCTCAATCTCAATAAATAGGGTCAGGATAGAGAGAAAGATGGGCCCGGTGAGAGAGAGACCGAAATTTGTGAGAAATGTTGTAGCAAAAAAAATAAATATTTATTAACCCTGAGAAAATCAGCATGATATAAAGAGAAAGGAGGAGTGGAGCTTGGAATGAAGTCTTGAGTAAAGGAAGAGTAAAAACACACAGCGAGGTACAGTGTCACCCCATGGCTGCCTGTCACATATGTGCTGGTGAGGCGTGATGAGGTAATTTACAGGGTTACACTTCAATAAACCCAAAGGGAGGAAAACAGCAGGTGGGGAACAGAATAGAACGACAATGAAGAAACTGTGGTTTTATTTTACAAAAACCTTAAAGAGTAATGAATGAGTGTGAGTTTTTTTATGGCCAGCTACAGTTAAGCTGAGCAAACAAGTTATGCTATACACTGAAAAAAATAAGTAAAATTCAATAAACTTTAAGAGGAAGAAAGCAAATCGATAGATTTTGATGAGCTGGGTTGTGTTCAAAGGCATTGTAAAAGAGTAAACATACCTGTTAACATACTGATAGAAAAATATGTAATTTTAACAATATACTATATAATTATTACTAATAACAAAGTATAATGTATATGTGTGTGTTCTTGTATATACGGTTTATGAGGACACGTGTATAATGACATGGGTATTACAATGTAAACATGATTTATGAGGACACTTCCTGTGTCCTCGTAACCAAATGGCTTAAAAAAAACATACTAAACTGTATTCTGCGATGGGTAGGTTTAGGGGTAGGGTTAGTGTAAGGGGATAGAAGATACAGTTTGTACAGTATAAAAACCATATCTATGGAGAGTCCCTGTAAACATATAGTCCAGTTGGGTAGTGCACATATTAAATAATACCGTTACCGAGGTGATAAAAGCACCAAATTTTACATGAAGCTTCTTTAGGACCTCCTGAATGATTTCAGCCTAGGAGCCCAGCTGAAATATTGAAATTTAGTGTCAAATCACTTAAAAAAACAATATTCATGAAAAACGTTTTTTTTTGTGTTTTTTTTCCTCTCAAGTAAAACTTTCAGGGTAATGGCCTTTTAAGACCACTGAATAAGCTTCCTTTTGTTAATTTGTGCTCAGGCCAGTAGATCTTCCAAATTATAAGTGTAAAATAGAGTGCCAAGACACCTTATACCTCAAAAAACCTCAAAAAGCCCTGTATAATATAGGTGGAATTATTAAAAAAGGCAGCAAAAATGCTTAAATGTTAAGAGATCTTGGTTTTCTCTTTTATTTTTCAATTCAACTAGGTCATTCATATAGCTATCTACTTAGTTCATAGTTTGGTCATTAGTTTTATGTTAGGCTGCATCACATCACATTAAATCCTATTTGTGTGTGACAGTACATAGCTAGATGTACTTTCAGTTATTTTGGTTTCCTATTGTAGACATGTTGTAGGTCAGAATGTCTTGATTCATTCGTTCTTTTATGCTTACATAACATATGTTCTAAAACTGAAGAGTTCAACTGGCCCCCAGACAAATCTCTGTATATCACATCAGGGCAAGCTGTATCTTCCTTTGGTTCCAGCAGCACCATGAGCAGTTGCAATCATGAAGAGGCAGACACCCGGATTGTGGTTCATATACCGCATGCCCTGGAGCAAGGAGCAAAAACTGTCCATATGCGTACTGTGGACACTGATGTCATTGTGATTCTTGCCGGTTTATTCCATGATTTACTTGTGATTCAACCTTTGACTGACATCTGGGTGGCTTTTGGCATGGACAAAAAGTACAGATTTTACCATATCAATAGCATATGTAAAAGTCTGGGTAAGGACAAGTCTCAAGGACTGTTGATGTTCCATGCCTATTCAGGGTGTGATATAACATCTGCTTTCACTGGGAAGGGTAAGAAGTCAGTTTGGCGGGCTTGGCAAGCCTATGATGAAGCCACTGAAGTATTTGCTTTCCTTGCCAGAAATCCATTCCAAAAATTATATGCTGCTTCATGGCAGTTCCAAAAGCTTGAGAGACTGACTGTCATCTTGTATGACAAGTCCAGTCCTTCAAGCTCCATTGTCCAGAAGAGGAAAGAACTCTTCTGCCATGGGAGTGGGACAATGGAGAAACTGCCACCCACCCAAGATACTCTGCTGCAGCACATCAGACGGGCAGTTTATCAGACTGGAATCTGGGCGACCAGCACACTCTCACAGCAAGGTATTCCTTCTCCAAGGGACTATGGATGGACCAAGGAATCAGGGTCTTGGGAACCAGTTTGGATGACACTTCCAGAAGTCCCCACAGCCTGCAGAGAACTTATCAAATGTTTCTGTAAGGGGGATTGTTCCACCTGCAAATGTGGCAAAGCAAGTCTAGACTGCTCACCTCTTTGCAAATGCAACTGTAACGACTCATAATTATGAATTACAGGGCCAATAAAGATCATATTGCTAATACTTTGACATGTATTGAAGCTTTAGTTATGTAAAAGTTCATAAACATAAATATTTTGGGACTTTGGGATTCATTTGAACTTGAAAATCGCTGTGCTTTTAAGCATATTTCATTGATGATATACTTCTAATATGACGTTACAAAGTTTTTTTCCGAGGGCTCCTAGGCCAAAATTACACTATAGACCCTAAGGAAATACCATGCAAAATTTGGTGCTTTTATCACCTCGGTAACGATATTTTCATTACGCCACTGGATTAATACAAGTATGTCTGTGTGTGTAAAAGTAAATGTGTGTGTTCATGTTTTTCTATCCTGGTGGGGACTTCAGCCTGAATGCACACTGACTCATGGGGACTTGTGTCACCGTGGGGACCTAAATTGAGGTCCCCATGAGGAAACAAGCTTATAAATCATACAGTTTTTTTGAAAATGTAAAAATGCAGAAAGTTTTCTGTGATGGGTAGGTTTAGGGGTAGATTTAGTGTAAGGGGATAAAATATACAGTTTGTACAGTAAAAAGAAAAAAAACATGTCTATAGAGAGTCCCCACAAAGATAGTGAACCAGACGTGTGTGTGTGTGTGTGTGTGTGTGATTATTATTTACACACTTTATTAAAAAAAAAACATTAGAAACATGACTATTTGTCACTTTCAATGGTATACAAGCAATATTTTGAACTGCAAGATGTTCAATAGCTTTTTTAGTTCTGCCACACACACACACACACACACACACACGACCCACATGTCAGTGGTGACAATTATTTTGGGATGAACTTCACATGAATAAACTCCAGGCATCACAAAACAACAAGTTATTAAATGTGTTAACAAAATGTGTGAATATAAAAATGACATGACATACAGACAATACAAAAGAAAACATTTAGATTTTCCTTCAGATATTCAAGTCAATGCTTGAACTGAATTATTTAGTTTAGAAAGTACGTACGTTTTCCCTCCTGAATTTACTGAAAGACAAAATCTGTTTTTCAGCAGAATAAAACATATAATGTGTGAGTGTGTGCATGTTTGGAAGGTGAAGATAAGGGAGACAGATAAAGATAACAATGGTAGATGTGATGAGGGGAGATGAGTGCGAGGAGAGAGAAGAGAGAAAGTGCTGGAGGGGAAGAAACAGTAGAGTTGAAGATTTAAATGAGAGCATGAAGTGGTCGTGATGGAAGAGTTTATAATCAGTGCTTTTATTACAAATAGATGTGCAATATTAGTGCAGAACTGCATCTTCATAAAGAGACAGAAAAGCCGGAAAGATCTACACTAACTACAATTTTCAGTAGTGTGACAGTAGTTCAGCTGTTTTTAAAATGCGTTTTCAGTGCAAAGCTACCAATAATTAGTGATGTAGCATGACAAAATACTAAATAACTGTATAACACACAGTTTATTAATTCAAATAAGTCAAATTGATTCCTTCTTACAGTTCTTGTGAAATCACAGGTTTTGTTCAAAATATTTAGTTGAATAAAACCAAATTGACTTATTCAATTATATCATGTAATTTTGTTTTTATTATTTACCATTTTAAGTAGCTTCAATGCAGTTACAGTTTGTTACTTGGTGTTTTCACACTTGGTCCTTTTCAGGGGTCTGAGCACGGTTCGTGTGATTTTTGGCCCATATGTGAACACTCCAAACGATCTCAGACCCTTTTAAAGCGAACCGAACTGAACCGAGACCATCTCGGGAGTTGGTCTGGGTACAGTTCGCTTTCAGCGATGGCACGGTTCGCTAAAAATGTCCAATGTGAACACAAATCAGTCTGGGCTCACTTGATTTTTCCATTTGCGAATTCCAATGTAGTTTGGTCATCAGATGCCTCTGTACAAATTGGCTGTTCATCATGGTTGCTTCTACTGGCAGATCGCTGCAAATGATTCGTTCACAACGTACATTTGTTTATTGTAATTTCAACCGCTTCCAAACTGTGAGGCGCGGCTGCACGCCTTGCCAGTTTAAAATAGTTTTAAGAGCACACACACCTAAAGCACATGCACAGAAAGGCAGCTGTCATAGTGCGTGTGGCGTGTGCTAAACTAAATTATCTTTAGTGTCTTATTGCGTTTAAAGTGTTTAAAACACACAAGGTTCACATAAACAGTTGGTTTTGTCTTAAGTGAATGAAAGAAATCATGTGTGTATCATAATCTGATCCGTGCATTACTGTAGTTCTTAAAGTGACAGCAGCCTAATATAAGAATCAGTAGAATCAGTATATTTTATTCATACAGTGGAGAATATACAGTTTTATTTTTTTCATTTGATTATTCAATTTCTTACTTAAATGCTGCTTTTTACCCACTTTACCATAAAATTTAAAGCAGTTTATTTCATTTGCATCTTTCTTTTATTGTATTTGTCCTATTGTTTTTTTCTATACTGATGTTATCATTGCCTTCTGCAATAAAATTCAGAAACTCATTCAACAGCATTTGTAGCAATGTCGTTTAACAACATAATAGAAATAATCAATAATAATAATAATAATAATAATCTTTACAAACAAATACCTTGGTTAGGCACATACAATGTAAGAGAATGGGATATAATTTGGAAGGTCATAGGGGTCCGCCATCAAACACTGAATTGGTCCAAAAAGCAACAGTATGAACACGGAGGAAAGAGGTCTGAGACCACATTCCTACTTAAGTGGACCAAAAAAGGATCTGAGTCCTCAATCAGGGACAGGGACAGTGTGAACGTGAAGAGAACTGGGTTCTTTTTCACTTGGTTCACCTCTTGGTCCATTTAATCAGTCTGAGTTTGGTTCTTTTAAAGAGGACTCAAGTGTAAAAACACCCGTCTGACCGTGTTTTCACTGGACAAAATTATTGAATTTGCAGTGGCTTTTTTCTTAAAAATTTCTGTGATATTTGTGCCTTTTTGTGTTGATTTGCAGGAAATATGCACCAGTTTATAAAAGTAGCATTAATGACAATAAGAGTAGTTACCTGCCATTTTTGTTGTTGTTTAATTACTGAAATCAATTGTGGTTCTTTCATATTGTCTCACACTCTTAACAAAACTATATCACTCACGCAGCTGCATCCCTCTCACATAGTTTGCAAGCGAACATGGGAGGACAATAGACAAGTGTGGGCTGTGAATTAATGATGTGGAGAGATCACTTGGAAATATTAAATTTTGCCTGCTTCAATCTGAACTTTTTTTTAAAACACTTTTCCTTATATAATCTGATGGGTGTTAAAATGTTCTGGTCTGCTCATTTTACAGTGAAATTCACTACAATACAATGGCAGGACAGTTGAACATGCAATAGATAATATTACTTTTCCCCCAGCAGGTTAACACTTTTGGCAGTAAAAACTGCGTAAAGAAGACAAAAATGCAAGCTTCTACAAATAATGTGGCAACTGATTGAATTTGCATTAATGCTGGGACTGTTTCGTAGCTTATAGTATAGCTAACTATCAAAAGAGTAGCATGACTGTAGTTTCACTACTTTAAAATACGAGTAGCTTGGCAAGCTACAGTTTCAAAGTATCTTCTCCAACACCAGATCTAAAATTAAGATGTCTGTGTAAGTCTTTACACATCTACACCACATTCTCTTTGTAGTATTCAGCACGGATACATCCAGCCTCACATGGATTCAACTTATACATCCAACATAAAACTTTGATGTGTGTAAAGCGGGAGAATAAGAGACAAATTAAAGGAAAGAGGAAAGCTAAGAGGAGGATAGCCGTGCTACGCTTCCGGATGTGGTCGCGGGCCTCTCTGTGTCATTAAAATGAATCCACCTTGCATGCTAATTCCTCACAAGGATAAATAATTCAGCATGGGCACATGATGATGGGGCAGACTAATTAAAGAGCAGACCGGCGGCGAGACGTCGCCACCTCACACATTTGCACCACTTAACTCGGATTGTTGAACCCTGTGGTCGTGTCCGTAACGTGGCGTGACAGCTGTCTGAGCCTCAGGTTGGCAAATGTAAATTCGATGACAGAGGTCCCTGTGTGATCACGACACGCCCAGATGTTTGCAATTAAACAACAGCATACCGTGAAAACCACAACCTGCTTATTAACCTGAGGGGAAAACCATCAGAACATGGTGTTCAGGATGAGTCGACTCAACCGTTTGTGACAGACGCCCAGACCGTTTAACTGCTTGAATAATTTGATGGACAGCTAGAGACGCACACTAATTTATTTTTTTTTGAAAGCTTATAAACAGTGCTGAAAGATCACGGTATTGTTAAAGGATTGTCAGTGGAGCGTTGACGGTATTTTAAAAGTGAGACAAAGAAGACGAAACAACACTATGAAATGGATTAACATCACTGTAAAAACACTGCGGTCAGACACCGGAAAGAACACATGAGCTCATATAATTTCAAGGAGACTTCATCAGAAGACAGCATACACTGACCTTGCAATGAGGCCGCAGGCTTTATAAAAGCTGTTAGAATACAGTGACATTTACTTCAGAAAAACCGGAGCAGTGCCACGTGTGAAAATGATTTCTCACACTCTGGGGAAGAATGACATTAACAGGATAGTTAAACCAAAATTATCATTCTGTCATCATTTACTCACCCTCATGTCAAAAAACCTGTATGACTTTCTTTAATGGAACAAAAAAGTGAATTTGATGAATATCCTGGTCACGGTTTAATATAGTTCAGAGAAAATCTGAAAAATGTGCCGATTGCTCTTTTCCATACAATTACAATGGGAACTGGAGCTGTCAAAAATAAAATAAAAAGAATCATAAATAAAACAAACATGGTTTAAAAACACCATCATAAAAGTTGTCCACACAACTTTTTATAGATTTATAATTTTAGTTATGGGATACTAATTCTAATATTCAAAACGATAGGTGTGTATAAGAAAAAAACTAATATTTTAAACTTTTTTTTTAACTATAAACCATCACTTCACAACCAACGTCTCACTTCATAACGTGCTGAAGTAGTGTTTTACGACGCTCTCGTGAACCCATGTATATGACAGCTGGCCAAATGCGATGGTTTTTTGTTATGCGATGTGCGCTGTGTGAACGCAGAATGTAGATTAGGCTACCGGCAGCTTATATTCATGTATGAAGTCAGAACGCGCTGACGTAAGAAATCTGCTTTGGGCCAATCATAATGTTGCCTTCACGTGCTATCGGAATTATCGTAAATACTAGTTTCCTAGTTAAAAATTGGACATGAACGCCCTCTCAAGTCAAAATTTCAATGCGATGCGCTGGTAATCACGACTTCAGAAGTGGGAAGTAGGAAATTTCCGATAGCATGTGAAGGCGGCATAAGTTCTTATGGAGATGAAATATGTAAATATGCGCTAAATGATCAACTTTGACCGTTGCGCATCGTCTCGCAGCTTTTTCAACGTCTCACGCTCGAGACCAAGCCTTCTTTTCCATTCAGCAGCGCTGTATGGCGTTCCGAATGGGTCAAAAAGATGACTTTGCTACATGCACTCGTCTCAATGAACGTCTCACTCAACGTCTTAATTTTTTTTTTCTATTCTGCTATTTATTCCATTCAATTTAAGGCGCAGACGTGACGTAGACGTCACGCAGACGTCACGTAAATCACGTGTGGCAGTGACGTTTCAACTCAGACGTTAAGCGTCATTCACGTGTAGCAGTGAAGTTATTAATTTTTTTTTTCGCTAACACGTATTATAACACGCTGCTCAACACGGCTCAGTGCAGTGTGTCAGCGACTGCACAATTTACTTTCCCTTCACTCATTCCTCTCAATGAACGTGACATCTGCGTCTGTCTTATACCGTGACGTCTGCATCTGTGATTATATTTGTGTGTGTGTGTGTGTGTGTGTGTGTGTGAATTCTTGTTTAACCCACATTGTGAGGACCAAATGCCCCCACAAAGATAATATGTGGGGAAACTTTTTTGATAGCCTATAGGTATTTTATTTTATTTTTATTGTTGGGGTTGTTATTGTGTTTTTATCATTTATAATTTTAATGTAGGCCTAGGCTACAGCACTGTGGTATAGCTACTGGACAACAGTGGTGACTTTATAAATAAAAAATGATGGATTGCCTGATAGTAGTTTTTACTTCATCTTCGCTTCGCTATTGTGGCAGAAATGACACATTATATCGCTGACCAAGCCCTAACAAAAATACACTAACAAAAGAGTCATTTTTAAAAACGTTTGCAGGTCCTGTAAGGAGACCCAACAAAATGACAGCAGTGAAAATGAGAACTATTATTATTATTATTATTATTATTATTAGGCTACTTTTATTATTGAATTAATATTAGCTACAATTCGTTTGCAACGCAATTGTTTCATACTTTAGGGCATCACCGAGCTGTGATTATCATAAAGATTAGAGAGATTATTTGCCCTTTGAAAAGGTTTTAAAAACATTTAGGCCAATTAATAATAATAATAATAATAATAAATTAATTTTATATAGTGCCTTTAAAAGTTAATTTCTCATTATTAGACAATTATAGGACTAATTAAAATTATATCAGTCTAATAGCCTATAGTCTATCGCAGGCATTCTCAACCCTGGTCCTCGAGGCCCACTGTCCTGCAGAGTTTAGCTCCAACCCTAATCAAACACACCTGAACCAGCTAATTAAGCTCTTCAGGATTGCTAGAAAGCTACAGGCAGGTGAGTTTGATCAGGGTTGGAGCTAAACTCTGCAGGACAGTGGGCCTCGAGGACCAGGGTTGAGAACCCCTGGTCTATTTGACCACTGCAATAATCAGTTTATGAAACGCCGTTTCAAAAACAACTTGTTTAACACAAAATAATTCTCTTCTCATTTCACAACGTATTAGTATGGAAGCCCGTTTCCGCCACTAAATAAAAAAATAAAAAGAGTAATTGCGACTTTTTATCTCAGAATTCTGACTTTTTTTTTCTCACAATTGCGAGTTATAAAGTCAGAATTCTGAGATATAAACTCGCAATTGCGTGATATAAAGTCACAATTCTGACTTTTTTTCTCAGTCAGAATTGTGACTTTATATCACGCAATTGCGAGTTTATATCTCAGAATTGTACATTTTTTCAGAAAAACGAAAAAACGAGATTTCAGCTTGATTTTTCGTTTTTCGTTCAGAGGTAGAAAAATGAATAAACAGTTTGAATATTCGATTTCTACACGTGGGCGGGAATTATACGCCCCTTTCTGCTGATTGGTCAGCCGAAGATCAAACTGTTCCGTCATCAGTTCTTCCTCGGTTCCGCACAGCAGAATAAAAGTCCTGCGCTGCTACAGCTGTACGGATTCTTAACGCGTTTATTGCAACTACATTTCATATTTTTCTCATCAGACAACCAGACTAACGAATGGCTCGACACAACTCGTACCGGGGCAGAGCCTAGACAGGGCTTTCTTCTGTGTAGATCAAAATTCACCTCTTTGCATCAGCTTGCAGGCTATATGACGGCTGTCATAGCCTATCTTGGTTAAGTAAATAAAATATATAAATATTTTAAACACTAATACAAAAAGGAAAGAATAATGCGTTGCAGTTAGACAACTGGAGAACAACAGAGATATTAAAATACCTACTCTTGTATTTTATGATTTGTGCCTTGTGTTTTATTAAAATTGATTATAATTGATATCTCGAAAAGGATGCTTGTGCGCAGCGCAAGCTGCTTCACACTCGTACACAGGACTGCAACACAAGATTTTCATCAAAGCCTGTAATAACTTGCCATTTTGGTTTGTTTCTCACTAGAGCACTTGGAATATATGGCACGAGTTGCATATATGGATTATTTTACGACATATTTGCAAAAAAAAATAAGGCAAATGCGAGCAGGACATTTGTGTGTGTGTGTGTGTGTGTGTGTGTGTGTGTGTGTGTTCCGAAAAAAGAAGGTAATAAGCAGAACAACATCAAGGTAGTTACCCTAGTTCACACAGTTCCAATAAATTACGATGGGTTAAATAAACTTAATAAACTAAATAAGCAGATGAACGCACCAGTCAGGCGCAGAACATTGAAGTGTTCAGGAAATACGTAGCAGTTATTACTTTGAGTTTATGTCATATTGAGTATTAGTGAATTTGTCTACACCAAAATAAATGTCCAATGACCCCCTTATAACTAGGCTATAATAGTGATTAAGCCCAAAGTTAATGTGGGTGGGGGTAATGAACACAATATATAGCTATAATGCATCCTATGCATTTTGTAATAATACAGCACATTTTATAATTGACCGTATTTGCCAGAAAAGTCGCACGGAGTGTAAGTCACATGAGAGAGAAACACGCGAACGTTGCATTGTTACTGCATTTTATTATTAGCCTACATTCAGAAGTAGTGTAACGCACCGGTAAATAAAATACAACATTAACATTATAAACACTATTAACATGTAGGCTATGCGTATTTTACTTCCCCTCACTGTATGACAAATCCTTAAATGAATGATATTCAGAAAACAACAAGAATGAAAAATATAAGTAGCCATAAAAATATACATAGAAGCCTATATAAAAATATATTGTGCCATTTATTACAAACAACATTTATTTTAAACACCAAGCCTAAATGAATTTATTTAAATTGAAACTGTGTCGACGTTAGGCTCGTGCATCTCTTATTCGGTCCAAAGTTTCCATATTTGCAATGTAACATTTAAATGCTATTATAGGCTACTATTTATGTAAAGAAGGCGTCGTACTTCAGTCGAGTCCCATACGCATATAGGCTAAATCGGCATCTTCACATGCAGATATATGAGTTTGGAATAACAGCAAGTACTGACTGGCACAGCCTTAATATTGTACAATAGACAAATTAAATTAAGCAGAATAACTTTTATATGTTTGGTTTTATTTTGATAATGAACAGGTTGCGATGTCAAGTTAGCAATGCCAGAACTGATATGTTAGCCAATGTGAGCGCGCGAGGCTCTTGGATTTTTTCCTCATTCGAAACAGTAAAATGTTTATTTTATTTGTGTACATTCAAAATTACTACAAAATGTCATGCCTTTGAAAAATAAAGAAAACAACAGTATGCGCTGCTTTAGCGCGTCTCGGTCTCATTGAACATCTTTCTGGCGCACACCACAAACATGAACTAAATACAGTGAATACTGGACGCGCCTACTTTGAAAAGTAAATATTTCGATTATTTGACTTTAAATGCATTATATAAGGAATAAACACTTTGGAATAAATCATGATAAAAAAAATTCCGTGAATTTACAGTCCGGAAAATACGGTAGAATATAGCAAATTATTTCGCGGACCCCCTGGCACTTTGCTGGTCTAAAATCGCTGGTCTACACAGAAGAAAGCCCTGTCTAGGCTCTGCCCCGGTACGGGTTGTGTCGAGCCATTCGTTAGTCTGGTTGTTTGATGAGAATTTGTTGCAATTAAACGCGTTAAGAATCCGTACAGCTGTAGCAGCGCAGGACTTTTATTCTGCTGTGCGGAACTGAGGAAGAACTGATGACGGTATAGTTTGATCTTCGGCTGACCAATCAGCAGAAAGGGGCGTATAATTCCCGCCCACGTGTAGAAATCGAATATTCAAACTGCCTCTGAACGAAAAACGAAAAATCAAGCCGAAATCTCGTTTTTTCGTTTTTCTGAATAAATGAACAAACGAAAAACGAGCTGTTTTCTCATGTTTCTACTTTCAATATTAATTAAAAAAACGACTGAACGAATGATACACGGATTGGAACGCCATAGCGCTGCGGCTCTGCAGTTGGACAGTATTACGCACGTCTCATGTTTTTAAGAGCAAACATGCGTTCTGTTTGATCATCCGTTATGCCTGTCACTCAGACGCCAAAATATGTTGTCAAATTGAATAGACAGTGAAACTAAAGTGCTTCGTCCCGTGCGGGCGAATTAAGACAAAAGCGCAGCGTTTAAAGATCACTTCAGATGACTGACATCACAGAATTTACCGGTATTTTGGTGCTGATGTGTGAACGATCTCTTACCGGTAAAAAGCCAGAACGCCGTTGCTAGTGTGAACAGCATATTTTTATATTTACCGGTAAAGTCATTATGGTAATTTTCCGGCAATTTACCGGGATTGCTGTGCGAAAGGGGCTGATGATTCATAAACTGGGGTTGTATGGATTCCCATCGTGTTCACTTTGTATGGATTTTGAAACGTCAACTTTGGGAGTCCCGAACACTGGCATTACATGGACTCAAAGGGGGATTATTTTTCTAAAAACCTTATTTTGTGTTCATCTAAATACAGAAAGTTACATACATCTGTGAGGGTGAGTAAATGATTACAGAATTTTCATTTCTGGATGGAGTATCCCTTTAAAGTCAGTGAACTTAAGGTCCAGATAAATCTGATTTGTAAACAAATCATTCAGACTGGTCTTCTAAACTGGATCAAGTGATTCATTCAAAAGATCTGACTTTAAAGAATGATTTATTCATGAATCGTTCATCACTATTCTCTCATGAGAATGTCATAAGGGTTTAGAATGACCTAAATGATTTTTCATTTTGAGGTGAACTGCTCCTTTAATGGAGGCAAAATGCGACCTGTGGACATGATATCTTATGTAACATATTCCAGCAAACACATCTGAGCATGTGCCCATTTCTCCCGCTGCTTTACTTGAAAGCAAATACAGTTCATGTTTATTTATTAGACGCCAATGCAAGGCACTTCAAAGGACTGTCCAGTCAGAAGCTCCCTGAGACTATGTTCACAGAACCTGTAAATTACTCCTGCCCCTGCCAGGTCCAAAACCACCTGCCAAGACAGTTACATTAGCTCTTCGTTGTTTACCGTAGAGCCTTCAAACTAAAAAAAAGTGCAAGGTGAAAACCGTCACATGCACAGGCCATATCGAGATTAGCTACAACTCAAGTGGATGGGTAAAATAATAGGCTCTCTCAGTCTGACACCCAAAATTGTGAAAGTATTTAATTTCCAGCAAGAAAAAGTACAGTGGAGGCTGTGCTGGGATGTTGAGTTTGTTCCATCTGAGCGGTCTCAGGCTATTCTCTTGATGGTTAATCAATGAGACAGATTGCTTTGGGTCAAAAATGGAAGCTAGGTGAGCAACCATTGGACTTTCTGTCCAGCTAAGAAAGTCAGCTTGTTATTTAGCCATTAGATTCCACTGTTGAATTTATAAGCTCTGTTCCAAAACCTACTGCATTTCCCCACATAGGCAGCTCCTTACTATGGTAGCATCTTAATCTTAAATGGGATTGCCTTCTCAATGTAGGGTGAAATAAAGTTCTTTTTTTTTTTTGTTCTCATTGTATTCATGTTGTTACAAAGTCGAAATTCTATGAAATGTCGTGTTATGTAACCATCAAGTAAAAGAATAACATTTAACCTTACATGAGAGTGTACTCATAATGTATACACATACGGAATATATATACAAAAATGTCATACATTTTTTTTGGCACACCACATTACATTTTACAAGCTTGCCTTTTTATAACAAAGAATCGAATTATTAGATATATTTTTAAGAGTCTTATTGACCTTGACACACATTTATATTAAGGTAAGTATTAAAATATTTTTAAAAGAAATAAAAGATTATGCCAAACTACTTAAGGTTTTCTTTTCAAGAATTTTTATTCTTTTGATGAGACTTAATTATTTTATTATTATAATATTACCGCCGTTTACCTATAAATATTCTCCACAAAAAAAAATATAAAAATGTATTTTAATTCAGAAATTCAAAACATGCCCATCATCAGAGAAGTGTACAATGATTTTATATAAATAACATTTATAATGTATTTTTGAAAAAAAAAAAAAAATAAAAAAAAAAAAGATCAGGACAACAAAATTAATGTCATTGATCCTTTGACCAAATAGAGGTATCTAAGGCAGCATAAAACTGATAAAAGGATAATAAAATAAAAGCATAATAAAATAAAAAAATATGCTAATAAAAGCATAAAAGGCTCTTGAAAGTCTTTGCATCTATGATGCCTGAAAGGTTTGGAAAATAGAGTCTTTCTAAACCCTTCATTGTATGATCCACTACTACCCTACATTTTATTTGCTTTTCAAGCCATTTCCAGCACCTTCTACGGCCTCCCTCTGAGTGGCTTGTCTTTTGTAGGGTGAGATAGGTGAGGCCTAAAACTGCAGAGATGTGAGAACCCGAGTTCACCTGCACTCTGTCCTCTTATGAAAGAGCGATGCCATTGATTTTGCAGTGTGAAGGACTAATAAAGATGGATCTTTTCCAGAGTAGGGCTGAAATGAGGGCCTACAGGTAAGGGCTGCAGACAGGCACAGCCACTTGTCCTTAATGGAAGATTGATTTTAATTTTGACACCACCTGATTGGCCCAGTTCTAAACGAATCAAACAGAAGAAAAGTAATGGAAATGAAAAGCAGAGGTTGACCAATGTATTTTCTCTAAAGCAATAGCACTTCAAAAGCCTTACAATGGCTCAGAAAGGTTTTTTTCCTCTTCAACATTACGTTTTTCTTGAGGGGGGGTAAAAGGATATCATTACTGTCACGAGGACAGCTTCAAAAAGGTCTGAAATAACATCTGCAGTCATTTTCTTTTTCCCTTCCAAAAATGTATTTCGGAAAAGGTTGCAGTCAAATTTTTGCTCTCAAATCAGCAATTTATTTTAAATCTCTCTAAGGCAGCACATGGAAAAAAGCATGTTTCATTTTCTTTTATTTAAACTGCACTCTTGACTTCTGACTGAGGCACACTCAGACTTAAATATTAGAAGCTAAATGGCTAAATGATCCCGAGTGTTGGAGGAAATGGGTTGTAATGAAAGCTTTCGTGCACATGGCTCAACAGAGCTTGAGGTTTTATTGCGTTTTCTGAATCAGATCAAGCTACTCTCAGAAACCGATCACTTGTTGGGACTCAATAAATGTCTACCAATGCTTGAGCAAAGTAAGAGCTGTGAAAAATACATTGAGTGCCAGTAGCTAATCACATGAACACACATACAGATTCTTGGACATTTCACTTATGAATCAGAGATCTACCATTTCCTGAGACAATCGAAAATGTCATTTAACAGCCTCACGGACATACTGGAATATAATAGAAGCATTGTTTGTGATTGTTGGTTTGAAACCATGTCATTTATAAACTATTTTTATTTTGTGCATCATCCGTCTGCATTTTTCCCTTTATACAGTGGGGAGAACAAGTATTTGATACACTGCCGATTTTGCAGGTTTTCCTACTTACAAAGCATGTAGAGGTCTGTAATTTTTATCATAGGTACACTTCAACTGTGAGAGACGGAATCTAAAAATCCAGAAAATCACATTGTATGATTTTTAAATAATTGCATTTTATTGCATGACATAAGTATTTGATCACCTACCAACCAGTAAGAATTCCGGCTCTCACAGACCTGTTAGTTTTTCTTTAAGAAGCCCTCCTGTTCTCCACTCATTACCTGTATTAACTGCACCAGTTTGAACACGTTACCTGTATAAAAGACACCTGTCCACACACTCAATCAAACAGACTCCAACCTCTCCACAATGGCCAAGACCAGAGAGCTGTGTAAGGACATCAGAGATAAAATTGTAGACCTGCACAAGGCTGGGATGGGCTACAGGACAGCTTGGTGAGAAGGCAACAACTGTTGGCGCAATTATTAGAAAATGGAAGAAGTTCAAGATGACGGTCAATCTCCCTCGGTCTGGGGCACCATGCAAGAGCTCACCTTGTGGGGCATCAATGATCATGAGGAAGGTGAGGGATCAGCCCAGAACTACACGGCAGGACCTGGTCAATGACCTGAAGAGAGCTGGGACCACAGTCTCAAAGAAAACCATTAGTAACACACTACGCCGTCATGGATTAAAATCCTGCAGCGCATGCAAGGTCCCCCTGCTCAAGCCAGCGCATGTCCAGGCCCGTCTGAAGTTTGCCAATGACCATCTGGATGATCCAGAGGAGGAATGGGAGAAGGTCATGTGGTCTGATGAGACAAAAATGGAGCTTTTTGGTCTAAACTCCACTCGCCGTGTTTGGAGGAAGAAGAAGGATGAGTACAACCCCAAGAACACCATCCCAACTGTGAAGCATGGAGGTGGAAACATCATTCTTTGGGGATGCTTTTCTGCAAAGGGGACAGGACGACTGCACCGTATTGAGGGGAGGATGGATGGAGCCATGTATCGTGAGATCTTGGCCAACAACCTCCTTCCCTCAGTAAGAGCATTGAAGATGGGTCGTGGCTGGGTCTTCCAGCATGACAACGACCCGAAACACACAGCCAGGGCAACTAAGGAGTGGCTCCGTAAGAAGCATCTCAAGGTCCTGGAGTGGCCTAGCCAGTCTCCAGACCTGAACCCAATAGAAAATCTTTGGAGGGAGCTGAAAGTCCGTATTGCGCAGCGACAGCCCCGAAACCTGAAGGATCTGGAGAAGGTCTGTATGGAGGAGTGGGCCAAAATCCCTGCTGCAGTGTGTGCAAACCTGGTCAAGAACTACAGGAAACGTATGATCTCTGTAATTGCAAACAAAGGTTTCTGTACCAAATATTAAGTTCTGCTTTTCTGATGTATCAAATACTTATGTTATGCAATAAAATGCAAATGAATTACTTAAAAATCATACAATGTGATTTTCTGGATTTTTATTTTAGATTCTGTCACTCACAGTTGAAGAGTACCTATGATAAAAATTCTTCTACATGCTTTGTAAGTGGGCAAACCTGCAAAATCAGCAGTGTATCAAATACTTGTTCTCCCCACTGTATATTTCAAGTGTTATTCTTGGTATTCTCATCAATCAAACCAGGAATTTGTTTTATGCTTTACTCAGCACAATGCGCCTCAGTACAGCACAACAATGCACTAGGAACTAGTAAATATGCCATTTGTAAGCCACACCATTTATCACATTTTGCATATTCACGTGCAGCATGGCAGATTATCAACTCAGGAACATTAAAATGCATTCCCCAGTGTCCTTAAAAATCACTGAGCCAGGAGTTTTTTTTAATCTCTTTCACACATGGACCCAAACACGCACGCACAAATACACCTGACAAGCTCTTATTTCAGATCAATACAATCGATCCTGCTGCCAGCGGACCACTGAACTGGAACTGATGTCATATTTGTGATGTTGACTTTTAGGTGAGGTCATTTCATTCTTGCCATTTGCTGCACAATATTGCACTCAGCAACTGCCGATTCAAGGGTGGCGGGGGAGAGGGGGTTGACTTGTGATCTATGTGCGAAAGAACCTTTAGGAGCTTGAATAATAAACTAAGGGTATGTGTACATGACAACGATGTACTAAAAACAGGCGACAACGTTGTCAAAACGATCCCCGTTCACACAAATCTGCGAAAATGACTAAAAAGGCTGTATTATGCATGCCAGGCCAGTAGTTGCCGATGTCACTTTGTCAAGAAACACCCCGCAAACACCGTTTTCACAAATTCACTTTTTGTTGTTTACATGGAGACATAAAGGCATCGTTTTCAAAACCTTCCACTTCGGCTCCCAAAACGCTGTTGTAGTGTAAATGAACGGCCAAAACGCATAGTTTTCCATTTTTAGATGAAAACGATGTCGTGTAAACGACCCCTAAACTCTATTCAGTGAAGATCCAGTGATCCTCTCTTCACTGCTGCCAAATACAGCTCTTCTAGAAATCTCTAAAGCTGCTTTTTCATCCTCGCTGTCGAACCCTTCTCATGTCTTCCTGTGTGACAATCACAGTTTTATTTCCTCGCTTGGCCTTTCCAGTTTCACTGAAAATTACTTTGCAGGTGGTTCTCCAAACAAGTAGAAATAAATCTGGGGCTTATTTTGAGGGATATTCTCACAGAATCTGATACTTTCTTTTTGGCACAATTACATAGACATGTATCAGTCCAGACAGGATCTCATCATATCTGTGAAATCCCACTTTGTTGTTTATTCCAAGTAGGCTACAATATCATTTCCATTCATCTTTTCAATCTGCACAGAAGCTGATAAGACCAACATGGTCTTCCTGTAGTATCTTATAATGGTGTGAACGTGTCAAGTAATGTGACTTAGCTAATAACAATTGGCAGGTTATTACTGAAGATGAATGAGGATATTGCGGAGCTGCTTCCTACTGCGAAGGTTTATTGGTGAACGTTCCATTTTAGTGCAGTGTAAACTCTCGTAATTCTTTTGGACACCTGTGCCTCTCCCAATACTTGTAGCCCAGACAGAAGTAACAATAGTCCACTGACATGGCAACAGTACAGGATGATGTCAAAGCAGCAGCTGCCTTGTGCATTCAGACTATGGAAAGGTGACAGTAATGTCAATTAAGCATCAACATGAAAGAAAACATGCACATATGTGCACCAGCAACCAAAGACGGACATCAACCTTCAAGTAAAGTTGAATATAGTTTGGCCAAAAGTGTTTTTTGCTCTCAATAAGCAGGAGTAAGACAGCAGGACAAAAGGACATGCTATTCTATTAGAGCAGAGACACATCCATTATGTCAAAAAGGATTTGCTAAAGCTGTGGAGAACAGTTACACACTGAGGAGATTGCATAACGCCTCTAGTTTTCAGTTTCAAATATAATGTTGAAGGGATAGTTCACCCAAAAACAAAAGTTCTGTCATTATTTACTCGACCACAAGCATATATGATGTTATTTTTTGTGGAAGAATATCCTGTTCACGCTTCTCAAGATATTTTGAATAATGTACTGGTCGCTTATTTCCACGCAATTACAGTGAAGTTTCAGGCATCAAAAATAATGCATAAGCACAATAAAAGCATCAAAAAAAGAGAGCCATAAGGCCAATTCACCACACAGACAAACACCACACGTTTGTTGGGTTTTGTTGGATCAGTGTGTTACCCCAGTTGGCGTCTGTTGCTGTTGGTCAGGGTTTGTTTTCACCTGAGTGAACATGTTTAATCAGCGTTTGTCGTGTCTGTTGGTGCAATGTGAACATGACAGTTATTTTTCATAAAATTCTAAATGTAACGGCCAACTTGTTTGTTGGCGTTTGTGTGCAGTGTGAATTGGCCTATAGACGTGTGAGCAATGCTCTGCCGTATCATGCAGTAGAACTTTAGATGAGTTCCGCCTCAAGCTCCTTTCTCACTCTCATTTTAAAATAGAAAACATTATTTTAAATTATAATATTATATTTCACAATATTACTGTATTTTTGATCAAATAAATACACCCTTGGTCAGCTTAAAATATTTGTTTCTTTAAAAAAAATCTCACTGACCCCAAACTTTTGAACAGTAGTGTAAATCTGAAATGTCATAAATTACACACTCTCAAATTGGCGCATTACATTTAATAACAACACACTGAAAATTAATTTGGCGAATAACACTCCTTTTAGTTTTTTTCTATTAACAAAGGCGTTTGGAATAACATGAGGATGAGTAAATTACAGACTGTTTATTTTTTTTTTGTGAATTGTTCTATTAAAGGTGCACTGTGTAAATTTTAGCGGCATCTAGCAGCGAGGTTGCGAATTGCAACCATCCACCGCTCACCCCTCACTTTCGGAGCACATAGAGAAGCTACGGTGGCCGACACAGGACAAAGATGTCGTCGTCTGAGACGGCAGAGAGTAGCTAGCGCTCTATAGAGCAGTTTATCCGTTTAGGGCTACTGTAGAAATATGGTGGAGCAAAATGGTGACTTCACTGCAAGGGGACCCGCGGTGTATGTAGATAGAAATGGCTCATTCTAAGGTAATAAAAACATAACAGTTCATTATGTTAAGTCTTTATACACCACTGAAAACATAGTTATGTGTATTATATTGCATTTCTGTCAATAAATCCTTATAAATATTACACACTGCACCTTTAATTCAGATTCTGCAACACTTTTCTCACATTCCAACCTGGATCCCAAATGTGAACGAGAAGCTCAAATAGGCCTATTACATGCCTGCCTACAAAAACCCATAAATGCACTCCATTTACTCAGAAGAGGAAATTCAGGCCCGCAGAGCACTGTGGGAAGTGTATATGGTGGGAGTGTGTGGTGATGTTATTCATAGTTCACTGGGCTGTTTAAGGGCACATCCCTATTCGGTTTCAGGTGATAGAATAGAGATTGGGTGGCCCAATCCTCACACAATGAGGTTACACAAGAGAAAACAAAACAAATGAGTGGAACTTTATCTAATGGGCAGTTACAGAGTAAGGTGGGTGTCACAGCAATAAAAGGCTCATATTGTGTGCAAAGCAAAAACACATGTACGATCACTTCAAGCGTACCACGTTACATGACCGGCAAAACAAACAAGCTTAAAGCCTTTTAAGCCTAAACAACTGTTACAGATTCATTCCAAATGCTCACTCATGCACACACCCAAACAGCTAGAATAAAAATACTCACAGAATGAAGCAGACCTTGTCAGGAACAGGGTGCCATGGATTGCCGTGGTAACAAGTGAACGCAGTCCTCTGAGGAATTGCAGCACGTCTTCTAGGATGACAGGTTGAAAGTCACAGAAATGGAGTGGTGTGGAGAGTCTCAGAGGAGAAGGTATTCCAGCTAGAAATGATCCATCTGAGAGCCCTTCACAAGCTGTGATTCTTATAATAATCCATTTCGATGGGACAAAAGTAGTTTTTTTTTTTACGAAGCTCAAGCACTCAGAGGAAAAGGAACATCCCCAATGGGCATCAAAAATATGGTGACAAAAAAGTGTCACTGATATTTTTTTTTCGCTGTTTCTGTCCCTCTCTCTCGCTCTGTTAATGTTGACCCTGCCAGCTCCAACACAAAAATAGGAGGGAGCGGGAATAATGGGCAATTCTCAGAATTCTGCACTCCAAGAGACAATCACACGCTCTCGCACACATATTCGCACACAAACGCACTCTCTGGCGCACACATAGCGGCTTCAGTTCTCCTCCGACATCCAGCTGCCTCTTCCTGTCAGCTCTCTGCACAAACCCTCATCCATTGCTGAACAGGTTTTCTGAGTCTCACATACACGCATATAAACACTTTAACTTAAAGCTCCAAGACCAGTCAGCACTTTTACCCTGCTTTCCTGTGCCGCCTCACTTCACCCTACACGTTATTGCTTTTAGTTTCACGGCGAATCGTTCCTCTGGCCCACCTGCCACATTTGATGAAGGGAGCATTGACTTGAGCAAAGAAACTAGAATAGATTAAAAACATATAGTGAAAGATATGAAGTCTGAGAGCAAAAATCCTCCAGAATAAGTTGAGCTCAAGTGTCTGAGAGGATGAAATGATTAAGGAGCCCAGCACTCGGGTGGATATTTGGAGAGAGGCTCACGCTCTGTTCTCTCGCACCCTCATCAATCCAGCTATCCCTCCAATTCCCACGGCTCCTCCCTTCAGGAGTTCAGGAATGAGATTTGGCACACCAGACACTCCCTCTCTCCTCCGAATGGCACCTCTAGGACAGAGGCGGGTCAAGTTATGGCTGCTCCGAGGTCCGTGGAAGCAAACAGAGCCGCAGTTGACGCTGGGGAGAGGAGGAGCGTCACATCTGTCGCCACGCTGAGAATTTCCTCATCAGCTCATCAGAGTCTTGTGTCCTTGCGTTGCTTAAGACCTGAGGAAAAACAGCGAGAAATATTCATGATCAATTATTCATTATGCTGTAGTACAGACGGCAACCTTCAATACTGATATGACATTATATAGTCACAATAGTAATTCAGTTACACCACACACTTATATTACAGTTTATACCAGTGTCAATATAATTCATGTTATTGAATGGATGTGCTCATATGTGACAAGACCATTACATTGCAATCAATATCCAATCAAAACACAGCCTCATTATCACACAATAAAACCAGTGAAGTACTGTATCATGACTGAACTGACATTAGCTACTAATAAAGTCTAACTAATGTCAGGCATAGATAGTCATAACCTATTTACATCCTTAATGCATATTCCTGCTCTTATTGTGAATGATTTATTGGTGTACATTATTCCAAATATTAAAAATAGTTTTTAACTTGTAGTTAACTTTTAAATCTTTAATTATAAAGAAACATATTTCCTTTGCTGTTGACATCACTTTGCTGTTGGCCACACAGGCTATCGGATATGTTAATCAATAGCCAAATAACTACAAACCCGATTCCAAAAAAGTTGGGACACTGTACAAATTGTGAATAAAAAAGGAATGCAATAATTTACAAATCTCATAAACTTATATTTTATTCACAATAGAATATAGATAACATATCAAATGTTGAAAGTGAGACATTTTGAAATGTCATGCCAAATATTGGCTCATTTTGGATTTCATGAGAGCTACACATTCCAAAAAAGTTGGGACAGGTAGCAATAAGAGGCCAGAAAAGTTAAATGTACATATAAGGAACAGCTGGAGGACCAATTTGCAACTTATTAGGTCAATTGGCAACATGATTGGGTATAAAAAGAGCCTCTCAGAGTGGCAGTGTCTCTCAGAAGTCAAGATGGGCAGAGGATCACCAATTCCCCCAATGCTGCGGCGAAAAATAGTGGAGCAATATCAGAAAGGAGTTTCTCAGAGAAAAATTGCAAAGAGTTTGAAGTTATCATCATCTACAGTGCATAATATCATCCAAAGATTCAGAGAATCTGGAACAATCTCTGTGCGTAAGGGTCAAGGCCGGAAAGCCATACTGGATGCCCGTGATCTTCGGGCTCTTAGACGGCACTGCATCACATACAGGAATGCTACTGTAATGGAAATCACAACATGGGCTCAGGAATACTTCCAGAAAACATTGTCGGTGAACACAATCCACCGGGCCATTCACCGTTGCCGGCTAAAACTCTATAGGTCAAAAAAGAAGCCATATCTAAACATGATCCAGAAGCGCAGGCGTTTTCTCTGGGCCAAGGCTCATTTAAAATGGACTGTGGCAAAGTGGAAAACTGTTCTCTGGTCAGACGAATCAAAATTTGAAGTTCTTTTTGGAAAACTGGGACGCCATGTCATCCGGACTAAAGAGGACAAGGACAACCCAAGTTGTTATCAGCGCTCAGTTCAGAAGCCTGCATCTCTGATGGTATGGGGTTGCATGAGTGCGTGTGGCATGGGCAGCTTACACATCTGGAAAGGCACCATCAATGCTGAAAGGTATATCCAAGTTCTAGAACAACATATGCTCCCATCCAGACGTCGTCTCTTTCAGGGAAGACCTTGCATTTTCCAACATGACAATGCCAGACCACATACTGCATCAATTACAACATCATGGCTGCGTAGAAGAAGGATCCGGGTACTGAAATGGCCAGCCTGCAGTCCAGATCTTTCACCCATAGAAAACATTTGGCGCATCATAAAGAGGAAGATACAGTTGACAGTTGAGCAACTAGAAGCCTGTATTAGACAAGAATGGGACAACATTCCTATTCCTAAACTTGAGCAACTTGTCTCCTCAGTCCCCAGACGTTTGCAGACTGTTATAAAAAGAAGAGGGGATGCCACACAGAGGTAAACATGGCCTTGTCTCAACTTTTTTGAGATGTGTTGATGCCATGAAATTTAAAATCAACTTATTTTTCCCTTAAAATGATACATTTTCTCAGTTTAAACATTTGATATGTCATCTATGTTGTATTCTGAATAAAATATTGAAATTTGAAACTTCCACATCATTGCATTCTGTTTTTATTCACAATTTGTACAGTGTCCCAACTTTTTTGGAATCGGGTTTGTACTTTGGTATTGTTCTAACAAACTGGAATTCAGGTTTGGCTCCATTCTAGCATCTAACTCACTGTTCATGATCCAATCATTTGCCATTAGAAACTAAAAATGGGTTGTGAATGGGCCTTCACTTAGACTAATAGTAAAATTTGTTAATAAACAAACATGCAACAGACTAAGGATTTGTAGCAGATTTGAGTGGACCAGGTCATGGGTTAATAATTGCCAGTGGTCATGTCACATAACAGCCTCATCAGAGCATCAAACTCTCTTGTATAAATATGAAAGGAGCAGGTAATTAAAGGTGGATCCCAGGCGTGAAGCTGTTCTATCCAGATTCTTATTTCCATACAATTCTCCATGTCATGCTTTGATTATGAGGGTACCTCTCTCATCAGCTGGACTGATATGAAGGGGAGGAGGGGGAGAGGAGAGGGGAAAAAAAGAGTGATGAGATGGGAGAGGAAGCGACATGGACGGTGGCAGAGTGAGAATGAGACGTTAAAAAAGGACTGCGTTAAAAAGATGTGCTCAGTTAGAGGAAAAAAAAGGACAGGAGAGGTCACAGAGAAGGGGAGGAAGAGACAGACGTAGACAGACATAGACAGAGGGACAGTGAGACAAGGGTAGAGACAGAATAAGAGAATAACTAATGGGGAGGTCAGTTATGCAGCTCTTGCAGCAAAATTCATATTTGAGCAGCACACCCTCAGAAACCAATTACAGCTTTAAGCCTTAAAGGGCAGGAACATAAAAAAGAAAACATATTTTCCTAAACATTAGGACATTAGAACATTTTTTCTTCACAATACATATACAGTGGGGAGAACAAGTATTTGATACACTGCCGATTTTCCAGGTTTGCCCACTTACAAAGCATGTAGAAGTCTGTAATTTTTATCATAGGTACTCTTCAACTGTGAGAGACGGAATCTAAAACAAAAATCCAGAAAATCACATTGTATGATTTTTAAGTAATTCATTTGCATTTTATTGCATGACATAAGTATTTGATACATCAGAAAAGCAGAACTTAATATTTGGTACAGAAACCTTTGTTTGCAATTACAGAGATCATACATTTCCTGTAGTTCTTGACCAGGTTTGCACACACTGCAGCAGGGATTTTGGCCCACTCCTCCATACAGACCTTCTCCAGATCCTTCAGGTTTCGGGGCTGTCGCTGGGCAATACGGACTTTCAGCTCCCTCCAAAGATTTTCTATTGGGTTCAGGTCTGGAGACTGGCTAGGCCACTCCAGGACCTTGAGATGCTTCTTACGGAGCCACTCCTTAGTTGCCCTGGCTGTGTGTTTCGGGTTGTTGTCATGCTGGAAGACCCAGCCACGACCCATCTTCAATGCTCTTACTGAGGGAAGGAGGTTGTTGGCCAAGATCTCGCGATACATGGCCCCATCCATCCTCCCCTCAATACGGTGCAGTCGTCCTGTCCCCTTTGCAGAAAAGCATCCCCAAAGAATGATGTTTCCACCTCCATGCTTCACGGTTGGGATGGTGTTCTTGGGGTTGTACTCATCCTTCTTCTTCCTCCAAACACGGCGAGTGGAGTTTAGACCAAAAAGCTCTATTTTTGTCTCATCAGACCACATGACCTTCTCCCATTCCTCCTCTGGATCATCCAGATGGTCATTGGCAAAATTCAGACGGGCGCTGGCTTGAGCAGGGGGACTCTGCATGCGCTGCAGGATTTTAATCCATGACGGCGTAGTGTGTTACTAATGGTTTTCTTTGAGACTGTGGTCCCAGCTCTCTTCAGGTCATTGACCAGGTCCTGCCGTGTAGTTCTGGGCTGATCCCTCACCTTCCTCATGATCATTGATGCCCCACGAGGTGAGATCTTGCATGGTGCCCCAGACCGAGGGAGATTGACCGTCATCTGGAACTTCTTCCATCTTCTAATAATTGCGCCAACAGTTGTTGCCTTCTCACCAAGCTGCTTGCCTATTGTCCTGTAGCCCATCCCAGCCTTGTGCAGGTCTACAATTTTATCCCTGATGTCCTTACACAGCTCTCTGGTCTTGGCCATTGTGGAGAGGTTGGAGTCTGTTTGATTGAGTGTGTGGACAGGTGTCTTTTATACAGGTAATGAGTTCAAACAGGTGCAGTTGATACAGGTAATGAGTGGAGAACAGGAGGGCTTCTTAAAGAAAAACTAACAGGTCTGTGAGAGCCGGAATTCTTACTGGTTGGTAGGTGATCAAATACTTATGTCATGCAATAAAATGCAAATTAATTATTTAAAAATCATACAATGTGATTTTCTGGATTTTTGTTTTAGATTCCGTCTCTCACAGTTGAAGAGTACCTATGATAAATATTACAGACTTCTACATGCTTTGTAAGTGGGCAAACCTGCAAAATCGGCAGTGTGTCAAATACTTGTTCTCCCCATTGTATGTTATTTTTAGATAAAGATGAGTTGTTACACCAAGTAACTTTACCCAAGTATTTGCATGGACCCCTTTTCAATAGTTTTGAATTTTTATTTAATTTAATTTTATTCAATTTAAGCCCACTCACTATTTTTATTTTATTTCTCACTTTTACAAATAGGGGCTTGTTTGTTTTAATTCCTTATACCTAGTCCCTAACTCGTTCCACATCATTGAATGATACCCCAACTCATGCTGCTTGTTGAGAATGATGTGCTATAGCTGATCAGAACCAAAATATTATATGCCTGGTTTCACAGACAAGGCTTAAGCCTAGTCTCAGACTAAATTGCATGTTTGAGGTGTCTTAACTGAAAGTTTATAATGTCAGTGCCATTGTCTTGTCTCAAGATCCAGACAAGTAATGTTTTTTTCTAAGGCACGTTTACAAAAGCTATAAAACGTCCTAATTTAACTAAGGCCTACTCCTGGTTTAATCTAAGCATTGTCTGTGAAACCAGGCCATAGTGTCTCAAGGTGTGGTCACATTAGCGGAAATTTGTGGGCAAAAAGGTACATTGTCTATTGTCAAGAGTGTAGTGATGTAGTATAAAGCACGTCACACAGAAGTCAACTATACACTAAGCAGATTTCTGTTGGTCATGCGGTGAATCCACGTGACCAACTTGACGAAATCTACATGGGGAAATTCCCATTCTTGTGGATTCCTATTGAAATAACTGGATTTTGCACTGGGTGCTTCCTGAGGAGTCATGAGCGAGGATACACAGGTGTATACCTCGCATCCAAAGGGGTGGAGCTAAGACGTGAGGAAAGGAAGCGAGGGAAGGAAATGAGGATGCACAAACAATAATTTTTTTTAAATCTAGATTTTAAATCATTTATTGCCACCTTATTTTTTCTGCTTGTTTTTTGTATTGATGCTTTGGCTTAAATTACACAATTTAAATTGACAGCTGAAACCAAAAAACTCATGAAAGAATAATAGAAGTGAAGAGGTAAAAAGAGCGAAGGGAAGTGAGAGGGCATCACTGTGAAAGCTTTCAGTCCTGACATTGGTGTCACTCTTGCTTATCACACGTCACTCTCAGGAGCAACTTACTCAAATCTGCCTCTTTTCTTCTCCATTTCATCCCTTCCCCCTATTGCTTGGACCATCCATCCCCTCAGCTCTCCTGCTCTCTCACTCCTTCTACCAACACAGACAAGTCATTCTTCATACTCACACACCTATACGCAAAAGGCTGAAGGCCCGCTGACTCACAAACCCTGTAAAACAGTTAATAAGGCTAGAAGGGGTGAAATGCAGGGGAAGATGGACACTAAAATATGACCAGGCCTGAACTGTGACCTTTTAAAGCTCTCTAAAATGCTACTGATCGATACACCACCATCCACACACACATAATCCCATGGGAGCATTTAGCATGTTAGCACACTGTCACTTGTGTGAGATCTGATGTGTGTGTGTATCAGGTGGGAAGACACAGAGACAAAAATCTGGATCGATGTAATGTGAGAAATCCACATCTGAGGCATCAGACATGAACTGCCATGTTCTCTTCACACACACACAGAAGTGCAGAAAATGTGAAAAAGAGCTACATGTGAGTGAGCTGGATCTGACTGTTAACAGTGAGCAACAGTGTCCACCACACAGATATAACAGAGACACACAAACAGCAGTGCCAATGTGTGCAACAGGAAAGATTTCTGCCTTCACCCTGAATATAAACAAACATTTATATAAACATTTCTTCTTAATAATTTTTTAAGGATCTAAACATCCTTAAGATCAGTAGACCTAAGAAAAAAAAAACTTTCTTTAATTAAATTTATATTTCTTGCCCCATTGGTCCCATGTTGTAAGCATGAATAAAACTAGAAAAAAATACACCTATTTATTTATTTATTATTTTATTTTATTAATTTTTTTTTTTGGGGGGGGGGGGGGATTTTTTATTTTAAGAATAAATGTAACAATGAGGTTTATGCTTAAAACTAAATTTACTTAATTCAAGACATTCTCTGAAAACAATGTCTCTATTATCTCAAAAAAAAATTATTTGAAATAAAATTGATCGTTTTAAGTATGTTTAGATATTTACTGAAATACAAAACAACAATACAAATTAAGAACATATTACATTTATGAATTATGTTTACAATAGGTTTTTTTTTTTGTTGCATTTATTTGTTGTTGCTTTAAGCAATTGAAGTTTATGTTTAAAACAAGAAAAACAAAATGGCAATGGGGTAAGGAAATACTTCAAAATACATTTTTCATCTTGTTTTAAGGTTTTTTTAATAGTTTTCCTGGAATCCCAGGCAAAATACTGATTAAGAAAATTATTATTTCCAGTATCCAATTGAGGAAAGAATTAGGATAGTATAGAGAAGAGGAGAGAGGCAACCAATACTACCAAATTTCCTCAAAATGTGGGAAAGAGAAGAAGACAGCCAGCTCTCTCTGACTCAGACTAGAGGATGGAAGAAGAATAAAAAACAGGGAGATCAGGAAACAGGGGAAGAGGGGAGAAAATCTGAACGGTGCACTGAGATTTAACGAAACAGCAAATGAGAAATTCATCAAGAGTGATGCCAGAGGACATCTATGACAGGCAGATGAAGAGAGAACTTCAGAGAGATCTAGAGAAAAAGCAGAGGGCTAGAGAGAGCGTGAGAGGCTGTAGAAAACTCACCCCTGTGTGAGAGTGGTCCTCCTCAGGTTAACACAATCCCGGCTCTGTGGAGCCATTCTGAGCAGAGCCTGTTTGGAGCACTGCACACTGTCTACAGAATACCAATCACATGCCGGCAACACACACACACAGTCAGTCAGTCAGCGGCATGACATACTCTTTCACTCAGTGTTTTAAAAGCAAGGCACCACAACACCGTAGTTGTGCTTTATGAGCTGTGAATCATAATGGAATAAGCTGTGATCTGACACAAACACAAAAACACACACACAGATACCCACGGTGAGACACAGTTCCAATGACGACCCCAGTGATGAGAGACAACAGGCCGATCTGCTCAGGAACTGAAGATGAGAAGATCGTGTAAAGCTCCTTCGGTGCGCCTCCTCTTTTTCTTCTCACACACTCTCTTCAGCGTCGAGCATCAAGAGGCTCTGCAATGTTTCTCTTCCACCCTCTGTCCTTTTCTCCTTTGCTTTCCTTTCTTTTTCAAGTCCCTGACAATGTTCATAGCTGTAATTCCAACGCACAGCAGTGCAAGCTGCATTCACTCTGACTCCAAACCCCCTCCCTTCCTCATATGAGCGCTCTCTCTCTCTCTCTCTCTCTCTCTCTCTCAGCTCATTGTATCCCCATACCTCCTCTGCTCTCCCTCCAATCCAATCAGCTCCTACTCCTTCCTACAGCCCTTTTCTCCTTTCCTCTCTCCTCCTCCTCCTTTTTCAAAGACAAATATCAGCCAGCATCAGTGCGATCACTATCTTCTCAGACAAGTACTGAAATAAGTGAAGAAAACCATCACGAAAAACACTTGACATGCCTTGACGCAGCACAGGTAGTAGACATCACAATGCCAACTCATACTACACATATACTGATAGCATTTGAATATACAGAACAGGCTGACTAACTATGAGATACCCAACAGGTTATACATTTTCTAAAATTCATTGAAAACTAGTGATTTCTCTCATTAAACTTAATAGAATAATAATAATTATTATTATTATTAATTAAAAGATATTTCTTTATCATTTTAAAAGTTTAGATGTTTTATTGTTATTTAATTTCATTCAATATACACACATTCACATATATACACATACATTTGTATATTATTGTATATATTATTTCTATTAATTATATTAATGACAATTATGTATTTATTTCATTTATATTATATTAATAATATATTTTTATAATAACCTATATTTTATTTTACCTTTATTCTTATACAAAAAAACTCGTTTATTTGACACATACAGAGAAAAAAAAAATGAATTTGTTTACATTCTAATTCCACGAGCACATTATTGACAATACTGACCCAAACTATTGACTTCTGACTATCTGCTAAACATCTTTTGCGTGTTGTGTCTCTTTAAGGGTTGTCATGTGCACCTGTTGTTAAGCAGGAGTCCCCCTCACTGCACCCCGTTTGTCTACACACAGGAGATTCATCCCGCCCTTTCCCTCTCTCTCTCTTTCCCTGAAACGGCTAAATATGCATTCAACAGCTGCCTCTCTACCTCTGCTCTGCTCCGCAGCCTCATCAGCACAGAATCCCCGTTTGATGCAACCGAACACAGACTCTCCAATAAGACACGAGGCACAAATCTGCACAGGGATGACGGCGTTTCAAAGCCTCGTGTTCTATACCTGTAACCGGTGGTAAATCCTTGAATACAGCCCTCATTTCCATAAGATTTCCTTGTTATTCTTACAGAGACAAGCAGAAACCCAAGGGTACAAGGCTGAGAGGGAGAGAGAGGAGGGACTGAATGGGAAGGGAAGGAGAGACAGAGACAGAAAGGGAAAAGGAAGAGGAATGATGGAGTGAATTGGAAGAGGGATGAGGGAATGGAGGAGGGATAGGGAGAAAGAGGGAATGGGAAAAGGGAAGAGAGAGAGAGAGAATTGACATTCAGCCTGTGCACTGTGCCTCACTGGTGGAATAATGATTAGCTACTCAGTATTCCAGTCACACAGCCTCTACAATAAATGGGGGGAAAGAGGGGGAGTGTGAGAGAGAGAGAGAGATTGTATAGCGGTGTAACGAGAAGGACCGGCAGACAGAGAGCGCGTGTAAGAGAGAACGAGAGAGAAATAGACCCGACTAGACCAGATAAGCATGACAAACCTTTCAACAGGAGGCTGTGCACACATGTAGCCATTTCAAAAACACACATGGGCATAATATGGCATTTCCCAGCACTGCTGAAGCCGGCATATGATAGCTCTCTTAGCATACCCCCACCTCATTCATCATATTTAGCCCCTCTCTTGCTCTCAAACACACAAAGACAAAGGGTCATAAGAATCCATGAGGGCCAAAGCATCATTTCCACATACAAACAAGCTCATGCGTCTCTTTTGTTAATATACACTGCAGCTCGGGCAGCATCACACATACACACACTGCAGTACGGATATAGCACACACACATACACAGAGGGGCAACACACAAGGGGGAACACTTTGTCAAAGTCACAGTAGGTACAGCTACCTCAGCAAAGAGACAGACGCAGAGAGAGGGAGGACTTATATACACACCACAAAAAATATGCATCATCATCCAGATATCTTTATCATTTAAACACAAAACAAACCTCATCGCAACAAAGTCGCTCACTGAACAAGTAAAACTGCTGTAGTGGAATCAGGGACATGCGTTTGTGGTCCATCTATACCAGACACTTGTAGTCTTTACTCACTGGTGTATTGTAAGGTCAGCAGGTTTCAGCTCAACACTGAATATGCAGCTTCACAGCTTGTACTCATGGGCTGATATTTATAGAAGTTACAAAAACAAGGATAAAAGCGACCAAAACGGTTTTATTTTTTGGAAGCTTGTTTTTGACCGAGCAAATTACACAGGTTGTTTTTTTGTTGTTGTTGATAATATTTGATAATTCATCTTCATTGCATGATTCCTAAAATGTTCTTGTATAAAAAATTAGGTTTAAGACAAACATTAGGTAGCAAACTTTAAAGGAATATTACAGGTTCAGTACAGGTTAAGCTGAATCAACAGAATTTGTGCCATAATGTTGATTACCACAAAAAAAAATTACAACTGTTCACTCATTTTCTTTAAAAGAAAAAGCAAAACTCAAGGTTACGGTGAGGCACTTACAAAGGAAGTATATAGGCTATATTTTTTTTTGAAGGACTTATACATCAGAATTATAAAGCTTATCATTTTAATAAACACTTAACGTGTACTATTTGAGCTGTAAAGCTGTTCTTGTCATTTTTTACGGTCGTTTAACATATGGCAACAAAAAGTTTACTTTACACAACAAAGGTTAATTTTTTCACACTATATCATGTTAACACATATTATTTATGTCCTGAGCAGGGCTTGAAATGTACTTTTTCACTCACTAGACAATTTGGCAACAAAATGTTTTATTTACTGGCCATTCAGAACTTTAGCCAAAACAAACACATCAGGAATAAACCAGATTGTAATCCAGAAATCACTTAGATTTAAATATATTTATTATTAAATCTGATTATGAATTCCATAAAAATAAAATTAAATATAAATTAAAACAAAATTCTCAATGACTCTTATAAAACAGCATTTATTTCATTGTAATTTTAAAAACAATGTATTTGAATTTTAAAGACGTGGTGCTTCTCGTCCAGTGTGTGACTCTCTTTACTCTATGTTTTTCTAATGTTGGAGGTTCCTGGTTGAAGGACATTTTATTGTCAGTTTATGAATCATACCGTGCATCCGGAAAGTATTCACAGCGCTTCACTTTTTCCACATTTTGTTATGGGACAGCCTTATTCCAAAATGGATTAAATTCATTATTTTTTTCCTCAATTCTACAAACAATACCCCATAAAGACAACGTGAAAGAAATTTGTTTGAAATCTTTGCAAATTTATTAAAAATAAAAAACAAAAAAAATAACGTACATGAGTACTCACAGCCTTTGCTCAATACTTTGTTGAAGCACCTTTGGCACCAATTACAGCCTCAAGTCTTTTTGAGTATGATGCTACGAGCTTGGCACACCTATTTTTGGGCAGTTTCTCCCATTCTTCTTTGCAGGACCTCTCAAGATCCATCAGGTTGGATGGGGAGCGTCGGTGGACAGCCATTTTCAGATCTCTCAAGAGATTGCTGCATTCATCTTTCCCTCGATCCTGACTAGTCTCCCAGTTCCTGCCGCTGAAAAACATCCCCACAGCATGATGCTGCCACCACCATGCTTCACTGTAGGGATGGTATTGGCCAGGTGATGAGCGGTGCCTGGTTTCCTCCAGACATGACGCTTGCCATTCAGGCCAAAGAGTTTCATCAGACCAGAGAATTTTGTTTCTCATGGTCTGAGAGTCCTTCAGGTGTCTTTTGGCAAACTCCAGGCGGGTCAGTCATGTGCCGTCTGGCCACTCTACCATAACTACCACTCTACCGATAGTTGTTCTTCTGGAAGGTTCTCCCCTCTCCACAGAGAAACGCTGGAGCTCTGTCAGAGTGACAATCGGGTTCTTGATCACCTCCCTGACTAAGGCCCTTCTCCCCCGATTGCTTAGTTTGGCCGGGCGGCCAGCTCTAGGAAGAGTCCTGGTGGTTCCAAACTTCTTCCATTTACAGATGATGGAGGCCACTGTGCTCATTGGGGCCTTCAATGCTGCAGAAATTTTTCTGTACCCTTCCCCAGATCTGTGCCTCGATACAATCCTGTCTCGAAGGTCTATAGACAATTCCTTGGACTTTATGGCTTGGTTTGTGCTCTGACATGCACTGATAACTGTGGGACCTTATATAGACAGGTGTGTGCCTTTCCAAATCATGTCCAATCAACTGAATTTACTACAGGTGGACTCCAATCAAGTTATAGAAACATCTCAAGGATGATCAGTGGAAACAGGATGCACCTGAGCTCCATTTTGAGTGTCATGGCAAAGGCTGTGAATACTTACGTACATGTGATTTTTTTTTTTTTTTTTAATACATTTGCAAAGATTTCAAACAAACTTCTTTCACATTGTAATTATGGGGTATTGTTTGTAGAATTGAGAAAAAAAAGAATGAATTTAATCCATTTTGGGATAAGGCTGTAACAACAAAATGTGGAAAAAGTGAAGCGCTGTGAATACTTTCCGGATGCACTGTATAGGAGGACAATTTATGAATCATAACCTGCCAAACTGGCTAGTGAGTGATGTGTTACCCACTGCAGGTTGATTTTCACCCACATTTGGCGGGTTGTTGCCGGGTGTTAATTTCAAACCCATGGTCTTGAAGCTATATTACTGAAACAGTGAGTATTTTAAAGGGTTAGTTCACCCAAAAATTTCTGTCATTAATTACTCACCCTCATGTCGTTCCAAACCCGTAAGACCTTCGTTCATTTTCAGAACACAAAGTAAGATATTTTTGAAGAAATCCAAGAGCTTTCTGACCCCCCTATAGACAGCAAAATTATTACCACTTTCAATGCCCAGAAAGGTAGTAAAAACATTGTTAGAATAGTCCATGTGACTCCAGTGGTTCAACCTTAACTACGCTTTTCATGTAGTAAACACAGTGCAGCCCTTCCGGGTTCGACTACAAAACGCCGGCTCAGTATTGGCCACTGATTGGCCATCTCCTGCGTTAGCATCACACGCATGTGTAGTTGTGCTCACGTGAACAGTGTCAGCCAATAGTGAGCTGGCATTCTGCCGTAGAACCCAGAAGCGATGCACTGTCTTTACTACATGAACTGACATGGAAGAGAAGAAATTGTTGAATAAAGTCATTATTTTTGTTTTTGTTTTTTTTTAGCTCTCAGATTTCATCAAAAACATCTTAATTTGTGTTCCGAAGATGAATGAAGATCTTATGGGTTTGGAACGACATGAGGGTGAGTAATTAATGACAGAATTTTCATTTTTTTTTCATCTTTAATGTTTAAGGATTGGCCCCATTCACTTCCACTTTATGTGGCCAGAATTTTTATATTTTTTAGAAAAATGTCTAAAGTCAAAATTATTTTTTGTGGTAATCAACATCATGCCACAAATGCTGTTGATTGAGCTTAACTTCTACTGAACCCAGAATATTCCTATTGGCTCTTTAATAACATCCATTATAGCCCATTCTGCATGGCTCAAAAGCAACTGTGTTATTATCAACCATGTTAACAGAAGGTAGATTCAATCAAAAGTATTTTGTATAAATCGATTGTCTTATTTATTTGTCCCCCAAAGCAGTTCAACAGCAAAAAAAAAAAAAAAAACTCCTGGTGCATCTTAAATTGCACATTTACATGAAGGTCACGCAGTAATTGCTAGACAAAGTCTGTAAATTAATGAGCTGGGGAAGATAGCTTTCAAATAGTTATTTGGGAATTGAGAGCAGGGAAGGAGAATGCTGTTTTGATATCACTGGCTATCATTTATGGAACTAATCATAATGATGCAGCAGCTGTATGGGGGAGGAGTTCAACGGGCCCGGAGTAAATTGAGGGAGCAAAGAACCGAGTGCAGGCAAACACTGTGAGCTCCAGTAATGGCTCTACTTAGCCTCAATCTCTCAATGAGCTGAGGTAATGGAGCTCAACTCAAACCTCATTCAACTAGTGAAAATTCATGACGAGATTTGCAGTTAGAGCCCAAAGTGCTGGTTTCACTGCAGTCATCACTTACATCTAAAACTGCAGGATCATTTATTATGTTTGTACTCAGGGGAGCTGGTTTAGTGAATGTCATAGGAAAAATAGACATTTAAAACACACACGAAAATACACCTGATTCTCAAAACACTATTCTGAGGCAAATCGGCTGGACAAATGATGCCTCTTTCCTGCAGGTATCTGGTGGCCATTGTTCCGAGGAGTCGCACACCTGGGACCGCACATTATATATCAGTGTGCCATATCTCTATGTTGCTTAGCAACCGTAATTAGCCTACAGCTAGGATAATGAACTACATAGCTGAAGAACTGCTTATTCTCATTATTATTATTATACATTTCGCTTTTTATTGAATACTGCTTTGTTGCTGTTTTATGACAACAATACGGTAATTAAGGTGGTTTCTGCTTTGTGTTTTCAACCCCTAAGAATAAAGGGCAGTGCAAACTATATTACTACCAGGAGCAAACCCTTTTAGCTAACTTATAACAGTGTGCGTTTACATTTAGTTTTTCTCAGTCGCTTTGGTGCATTTCTCAGATCACAACTGAAATTCTCAAAACTACTTGTTCAACAGCCACATCGTCTAGTCACTTGTGCACATCATTAAAGCAATTTTTCATTCTTTTGAACAAATTGCAAATGCTTTGGTTCATTCATGCTGTTTCCTACATTATTACAATTGGTTATGTTGTGTTGATCAAACTGGTTCCTTGTTAGTCTTATCCTCAAAACATCTAGGCAGTAGTTAACTGCATAAGTCATTTCAGGAGTTCACACTTACATCAAATTAAATAGAGTAAAGATTATGCGTATTTGGCGTGCTGTCCAGCGGAGGGCTCCGGGGGAGGAATTTTGGCCCGAACCCAGAGTATGCCCCCCCCCCCCGTGATAGGAATAGTCTAGAACTAGACTGCATTGTATTATGGATTGTGTTGAAGTCTAATAAGAGTTTATTAAATCAAAGTGTGGTGATAGGGTGGTGGAGGGATGCTAAAAAACTGTCAACGAATGGAGGTAAATCTGCTGTATACACCTCTTATCGTTGATTAAATTGATTAACTGAACGTGCTCCACTCGTGTTTAATTAGGTTTAATTATCTGAACGTGCTCCTCCCGAAATTTGTTAATAAAACATCAGTTAAATGCAAACTAGTTGTCATAAACCATCAAGCATATTTTCTATACATTTCTATTAGATTTTTTTTTGTAAATGTGTCCTGAATTGATGAATTGCAGAGGTGAATTTTGAATTTCACTAATCTAAATTTAAGGGAAATGTAATCACCACCTGACTGCTGCAGATCCATTTCGGCATTGATAGTGTTGACAGGAACGCACAAATCCGAGTCTGAGGATGTGAACACTGAAAAGCTGAGGGTAAAAAGTCATGGGGGTTGCCATCTCTTAATTACGGTTACGGTGTGAACGCAACATAAGCTTGTTGTTTTGGTTCAGGAGAAACTGCTGGTGATGTCTGCACAAGTATGTTGACAGGCAGGTAGGACATCATATTCGGACCGAATGCAATGATTGGACGAACATTTTTTTGGTCCTGAGACTTCTCCACAGAAAAAATATGTACGTTTTAATATTTAGTCCACTTCTATTATTGATTGCTATCAGGATGTAGAGTTTCAAGCAGTATTAAAAAAAAGTGTTTATAAAACAAATTGTATACCCTACCTCTGCTTTAAGTTGAATTTCACTTACTTTCATGTACGTTTAAATGTGATACAAGCCTTTCTACAACGTCCGCCATCTTTACATGTCAAGCAGAAAAACACAAAACTCCATCCGTTTTCAAGCATTTTTAAGCTCTCAGCTCTCTTCAACGATGAAAAGTTTGAGCGATACTCACACACACTAGTCTTGTTTCTTTATTTTTTTTTTGGTCTATTTATTTTTAACTATTACATTTAATGCGTTTGGAAGACGTCGTAAGAAGTTGCGGACACTTCGCACGCTGCAAAATATGGACTGCCAGCTGTGAACGCGTCAAATAAATGACAGGGAAAGCAACTCAAAAGCCTTCTAATTGGCTAAACAAACGATCACATTTTTATTTTACTGTAAAGAGCCTATGGCTGTCAAAGACATGAGCCTGATATTTCAGGACAGTTATTTCAGTGATGGTAGGATCCTGATATTTTAAATATACTCAAACAGTAGGGTTTTTTGCATACTGTTCTATAAACTTACAGCACCTTTAAACCCTTGTGAAAAACAAGTACACTTTAGCAGTACGTATTAAGGAAATAGCCTAATATACTTTAAAATAATATACTCCAGAGCAAACAAAATGCAGTGTTTTCATACACTTAATTCCATGCTGTTTACAATTAAATGAAAATGTATTATAGTTTAAATGCAATTAGTTGGTCCATCTTAAGTAGGGATAATTTGCAATTTGTGATTTTTATAATTACTTCTGTTTTTGAAACGTGGTTAAAGTGTGCTGCCAAATGTACACACAATCATTTTTTGCAAACTAAAATATACTTTAATGTAATTTCTATTGAAACTTGTATGTCATGTATTTAAATATATTTTTAATTACACATTCGTAATGATTAACTTGCAATTTAGTACATTTAAAATGTATTAACTTTAAATTTAATTAAACAACACTGCAGTTCAAATTATAATCAAATGCTTTACTTGTGCTTTAGTGTTAATCAACACATCAAAATAAGCAGGTTTTTTTAACAAGGGAATGGCCTCTTTAATTCTGAATTAGGGATGTTTGTGGTGCAAGAATCAATAACAATCTTGATGTAGAATAGAACTCGATTAAAAATTCTGACATGGCACCTTCAATTTGTTCAAAATGATCAGCAAAATTATTTTTCCCTGAGTGGCCAAAGCTTCATGCGCAGTCATCAGTGAGCTGACAAGAACTACTTTCTCAGCGACTGTATTCCAGTTTGCACGAGTAAAAATCTCTTTAAATGAAACATTAACAGACACCAACAAGCTCAAGCTTTTATTAAAATTTAACACCACATATTATGGTCCATTTTTTGTATTAAAGGCAAATAAAAGTCTCAAATGAAAAGATAAAATCAAAGCGTAATTACAGTGGCAAATTGAATTACAAAAGGCTTTGTGATTTTGTTTTCTCCAAGGTAAAGATGCTGAAACGTTGTATATCTAGATCACAAAAGCAAAATATATCCTAGTCAAAGAGGTGTCTCTCACAAATCTTTTGTTAAGTCCTGATCTATTGTTTATCTTGATGAATCTGCCTTTCCAAAAAAACTAAATCATGTTAGGTTCATACCCCCTCATCATCTTTACACCGTCTCCTCTAAAATAACCTCAATAGTGTGAGGCACATCCTGCCCTGCCACTACAGAGATGTTGGGAACATTTATAGAGGGCACAGTGATGGTGGGCATGCTAAGGTTGGGGTGAAGGAAGACCACAGAGGAGCTGCCTTCCTCTGCCACCAACATGCCCTCCTGGATCACAGGCATGGCGGATGAGGAAGAGGATGGTGAAGATGAGGCAGACTCCTGTACTAAGAGGATGGTCTGTACTGCTGCATCATCATCCAACTGTGCAGAAGGATCCACGGGGTCATTGGCGTGCAGACGCATGTGTTTGTCGAGGTTGGGTCGTGAGCGGAAGGCGGTGGGACACCGAGGGCAGACGTACGGTCGTTCGCCGCTGTGCACACGGGCGTGCTCCGTTAGCCTCGCTGCTACACTGAAGCTTTTACCGCACACCCAGCATGTGAACGGGCGCTCACCGCTATGAATGCGCTCGTGATCCTGCAGGTGCGGAAGCTGCCGGAAACGCTTCCCACAATGAGTGCACTGAAACAGATGTGAAAAAGTGTGAAAATATTTGTTGATGACAGATTTTCTGATTTCGGCAATGATAATGTTGACAAGACGATAAATATATGAATATATGATTTTTATTACAAAGATCTGACAAAATTATTATGACAAGAAAAAAATGTATGCCGTAACATGTTATAACTATAAGTTTGCAACATGGAAAAGTAAATAAATAAGTATAAACGCAAATAAATAAGCATAAATATTATAAAATATTACAATTAAAATATATTTTAATTAAAATATTTTTAATATTACTCCAGTCTTCAGTGTCACATGATCCTAATTTAATATGCTGCTTGCTTTGTGCTCAAGTAACATTATTATTATCAATGTTGGAAACAGTTGAGCTGCTTAATATTTGTGTGGAAATGGTGATACTTTTTTCAGGATTCTTTGATGAATTGAAAGTTCAATGAACAGCATTTATTTGGAACAGAAATATTTTGTAACATTATAAAGGTCTTTACTGTTACTTTTGATCAATTTAATGCATCCTTTCTGAATAAAACTATTAATTTCTTTCAACAAAAATGTTTCTTACTAATGGTATGTACTTGAACAATAATATACAGTTGCAAGAAAAAGTATTTTTTGCATTTTTGAACCCTCTCCAGCAGTGACTGTATGATGTTGAGATCCATCTTTTCACACTGAGGACGATTGAGGGACTCAAACACAACTATTAAAAAAGGTTCAACATTCACTGATGCTCCAGAAGGAAACATGATGCATTAAGAGCCGGGGGGTGAAAACTTATTGATTTTGAAGATCAAGGTAAATTGTACTTAATTTGTCTTCCGGGAAACATGTAAGTATCTTCTGTTGCTTCCGTAGGGCAGTACTAAATGAAAAAAAAATTATATTTAAACAAAATAAGAAAAAATTGGACATCTTCATCCTGTTCAAAAGTTTTCACACCCCAGCTCTTAATGCATCATGTTTCCTTCTGGAGCATCAGTCAATGTTTGAACCTTTTTTAATAGTTGTGTTTGAGTCCCTCAATAGCAGTTCACATACTTTTTCTTACAACTGTATATGTATGAATATTATTAAAATGGACTAAAACTAATGAATGAATTAAAGTTGAATTAAATGTTAAAATTAAAAGGACTTTTTTCATGACAAAAACTAAACAAAAGATTGAAATAAACATGAACACTGGATCCAGCATATATTTGAGCCATTCAGGTTCTCTCTTTCCTGAAAGAAACGTACCTCAAAGGGTCTTTCGTTGGTGTGCGTTCTCATGTGAACGGTGAAGGTGGACGCATAGGCAAACTCCTTCCCGCAGAACTCACAGGTGAAGCGGCGTGGGGCGTTTCTTTTGCCTAATGCGCCACAGCAGTGGGCCACGAGGTGCTCCCCTAAAGCAGCACTGGAGGCGAAGCGGCGTCTGCAGGGGGTGAGCGGGCACCGCAGGGGTGTCTGACCCGTGTGAGAGAGGCGATGCAGGTCGAGACCATCCTGAGTCACACAGCGATGGCCGCACATATCGCATTCCAGTTGACCTCCCACCTTGCCTCTTCCCTGACCTTTATATTTGCGGCGGCCCGTCTCCTCCCCCGTGCAGCGCTGCAGGTGTGTGTCCAGCACTGTCTGATTCAGGAACTGAGAGCCGCAGTTAGGACATGTCTTTGGTTCTTTATCTACAAACAAAGACAGAGGGATAAGATGGGGTAAGATGTGTCAATAGAGTTGCGAATTTTACTTGTATGAAAAATTGGAATATCGCATAAAACATTTGCAAATAAAGCACAATTTCCATATGTGTTCAAGAAAACAAAATCATCGCTTTCTGGGAAACGTGCAAATTTTCAATAATAAAAATGGAAGTTGCTGCAAACGGCGAAGCCACTGTAGCACTTTTGTCTAATATAAATAAACTATTTTCACCTCAGTGCGCACAGATGAAACAAACAATGTCATGATATCTTTTGTTCGGAGGCGGATGCCTGATGTGTGGGAACACAATCGTGTGAGACAGTTCTGGGAGGTAATTACAAAATAATTTTGATAACAGACTTTGGCTCAGACTAAAACAACACATGAAATGCTGTGCAATGAGATTGGTCTGCTGGTTAGTCCAGTTATCAAATCATATGATCTGTTGAGAAAAAGCCACAAGTTTTTTGTTGCACATCAAGCAAGTTATTCAGTAAATGTGTTTCCATTGTAGATTACGCACGTCTTCTTAATGGATACAACAAATGATCTGCCTCAATTGATATAAAATGCAGGTAAAGTGTTTTTTTATTTTTATTTTAAGAGTCCAGCTATCCCAAAATATGCATAAAAATACTACTACTAGCTACTGTGCAACCTTTTTCTTTTCACATGAACATATTTAGAAAGGGCCCATCAAATACATCAGCTTGACTAAGGGATGAAAGGGGGGGAAAATGGGTCTGAAATCTTTTTTTTTTTTTGCAGGTAAAAATGTATTTTATATAAAAGCAAGTTTATCTTTATCCAGGTCTAAAAACATACATCTTAATGAAATGCCAATGCATTAAGACATTTAAAAAAATGGGATTATTAAATTAACTATTTTATCCAAAATGGTAGCTGTGGGGATAAGTGTGTTAGATGCTTCAGGGTAAGCTGTGCCAGTAGCTCATCTAACAAATACTATTGACATATGAATCATTGATATTATCTAACAATTCGACTTACCCCTTTACGTGACACATATTACCTCACTAATGTGAGGAAAATTGTGCCAATGGACCTTTTTTTCCTGAGAATTCAAATTTCTATGGTCATATGTAGGGCTGGGCGATACGGCAAAAAAATTACGATTGACCGCTTCACGATTTCGATTTTTTTTAACGCTTAACTAGTCAACTTAAAACCGTAACTACAACATGATTCAGGTAACATTCTCTTTATTAACCGTCTGGTTAAAAAAGTTCTATTCCAAGCTCACACACCTGAAGTGATCATCACTTGACTTGTGACTTGTTATTTGTTAAATATCTTTGCAGAAAATATGCACGAAATATGAAGGCAAATATTGTACAAACGTATCTTTAACATCCTATATACTCAGAAATAATATACAATAAGAAAAATGCTAAATATTTCTTAGCCAAAAAGTAATAGCAATAAATAACACCAGTGATAAGCTATTATTAACAGCAAATGCTTTGTAAAAACAGAAAATAACAGCAGCTTTAAGCCTGTCACCATCATACAAACATGAAATATCAAACATACAGTAGTAGTTCTTTACAGGTTTTTGCATTCCATTGAGCTATTTTTCCTATTGTCTTTATGTTTGGCTGTTGCACTTGTGTCTCGCGTCTTTAGCAGCGTCTCACCCATGAAACGGCATTCTAAAAAATATGTTATAGTCACTTTCTGTGTTAGTTTTACTTCTCTCTCATTTCTCCTTGACTAGAGGATAACTTAAGTTAAAAGTGGCCAACTTACCCCACTCACATATAATGCATCATGTTTATCTACAATAAGAGAAATGGAGACCCTCTAGCCCTTGGCTTCTGATGTATCGGACATGAGAGATACTTATGTTTATGTACACGTTCCCTCACACACACACATTTAAGCAAAAATACACCCGTGGTGGCTTCATATCAAATGAGGAAAAACAAACACGTATTCTGAAAAGAGGGCCGGAGACGAAGAAAGCAACACAAACATGAGCACACAAAAATTTTACACCAGTACTAATCAGAGGGAGGGCGGCTGATAAACAGACATTTCACAGAATGCACAGCGCACACGCAGAAATAACACAGCACTTTATGGGGGTCACGGGTGATGTGATGTTTAGATGCAGAGCATTCAAACTGTCAGGCTGTGACTCAGCTTCACTGACCTTTACAGGCTTTTAAAAGCTTCTACTAAGCAACACTGCACTCCCTTGTTTACACCTATATATAAAAAAAATCTATCTTGCTTCATTCTCTCCCTCTGCTTAGCTGAAGTGAGGAACATCTGCGGCAGAGGACTGATACGTGTAAGAGGCTCTGATCAGAGGTGATAGTGATCAGCAGCTGATCTTATCAATACACACACAACCCATCCTGATCAATGTGACCTCTGACCCCATCTATTTACTGGGAAGGAATCGATGCAAGCTCATTCATTTGACAGGTCTGTCAGAGAGTTGGTGTGTGTGTGGTCAGATACACAAATATTAACCCAAACAGGGCTGTGGAGAATGGAGAAAACTGAGTTTGTGAGTGTATTAGGGATGTCCATGCTCATTTACTGCAATTAATATATATATATATATATATATATATATATATATATATATATATATATATATATATACATATACATATACATATACATATACATATACATACACACACACACACACACACACATACACACATACACACATATACACATATACACACACACACACACACACACACACACACACACACACTATATTGACAAACGTTTTGGGACGTCTGCCTTTACATGCACATGAACTTTAATGACATCCCATTCTTAATCCGTAGGGTTTAATATGGAGTTGGCCCACCCTTTGCAGCTATAACAGCTTCAACTCTTCTGGGAAGGCTTTCCACAAGGTTTAGAAGTGTGTTTATGGGAATTTTTGACCATTCTTCTAGAAGCGCATTTGTGGGGTCAGGCACTGATGTTGGACGAGAAGGCCTGGCTCGGAGTCTCCGGCTCTAATTCATCCCAAAGGTGTTCTATCGGGTTGAGGTCAGGACTCAAGTCCTTGACCCAGTCAAGTTCCTCCACACCAAACTCGTTCATCCATGTCTTTATGGACCTTGCTTTGTGCACTGGTGCGCAGTCATGTTGAAAAAGGAAGGGGCCATCCCCAAACTGTTCCCACAAAGTTGGGAGCATGAAATTGTCCAAAATGTCTTGGTATACTGAAGCATTAAGAGTTCCTTTCACTGGAACTAAGGGGCCAAGCCCAACCCCTGAAACCCAAACTTTACACTTGGCACAATGCAGTCAGGCAAGTACCGTTCTCCTGGCAACCACCAAACCCAGACTCGTCCATCAGATTGCCAGACAGAGAAGCGTGATTCGTCACTTCAGAGAACACGTTAAGTCCAGTGGCGCCGTGCTTTACACCACTGCATCCGACGCTTTGCATTGCACTTGGTGATGTAAGGCTTGGATGCAGCTGCTCGCCCATGGAAACCCATTCCATGAAGCTCTCTACGCACTGTTCTTGAGCTAATCTGAAGGCCACACGAAGTTTCGAGGTCTGTAGCTATTGACTGAAAGTTGGCGACTTCTGCGCACTGTGCGCCTCAGCATGCGCTGACCCCGCTCTGTGATTTTACGTGGCCTACCACTTCGTGGCTGAGTTGCTGTTGCTCCCAATTGCTTCCACTTTGTTATAATACCACTAACAGTTGACCGTGGAATATTTAGTAGTGAGGAAATTTCACGAATGGACTTATTGCACAGGTGGCAACCTATCACGGTACAACGCTTGAATTCACTGAGCTCCTGAGAGCGACCCATTCTTTCACAAATGTTTGTAGAAGCAGTCTGCATGCCTAAGTGCTTGATTTTATACATCTGTGGCCATGGAAGTGATTGGAAAACCTGAATTCAATGATTTGGAGGGGTGTCCCAATACTTTTGGCAATATAGTGTGTATATATATATATATATATATATATATATATATATATATATATACATACATACACACACACAGACACACAGAGTATATACATAAACAATAAAATGTCATTATATTATATATACAGAGAGAGAAAGACTATCCAAATGACATTTTATTATATATATATATATATATATATATATATATAATTTATAATGTATTATGTACACAATTATCTTATATATATGCAATTATTGATTTTATACACAGACAATGCATAGACTTCTAAAGCTACTTTTTGTAATGTCTATTCAATGCTTATGTCTGCCACAATGATATAATGCCTTTGAAATATTTTAATTTGGAGCCTTTTCTCAGCAAATATGGATATGCGCTTAATTTAATTAATCGGTACATTGTTTAATTAATTTGATTGCATTTTTAATCAAATGACCGCCCTAATCCTAACGCATGAACGTAAGAAATAGTGTGTGAATGAGAGCTCGTAAGGACAAAAGGCTGAATGTGTAATTGTTTCCTGTAGGCTGACCTTGGTGGATGAGAGAGTGGAGGTCCAGCTCCTTGCGTCGTATAAATGCCTCCCCGCACACATTGCAAGGGAAGGGATGGCTGGTGTGTAGGAGTCTAGAACAGGGAAAACAGAGAGAAAGTGAATAAGAAAGGCTGCATCATGCAATCCCTGAAGCCAATCCAGAAACAATTGCTATGTGAGAAAAGCCACGTTTGAATTCACCCACATTTCATAAGGCACAAAGTCATGCACTCGCATAAAGGTGTAATTAACATCACTGAAAAATAATGCAGCTTCAACTTTGAGCTGAAAAAAATGTCATTAAACTGAGGCGTGCAGGAAAGTTGCAGCCTCTATAATGTCTTAAAGCCCACTCGCATGGGATTCAAATCACCAGGGTTCTTAGTAATTATTGCTGACATCAATAATTACTGCTCATATTTACTTCTCAGTCCCATGGCAATGTCATCTTTAACCAGTGTCCTCAGTAAAATGACTGAGGGGAAAAAGAGATCATCTAATTTCTTTTAATTACTGACATTTCAATTAAGTATGCAATTTCATGAAAATTACTGACATATGCTTATTAGCTGAACAGTTTATCTGCATTCTGCTCTTATTAGCTGTATCAGTGCTCTGGAAAATCAAGAAACGTTGATGTTACAGAGATAATAGCTCTGTACTAATGCAGCATTAATTTTTTTTACTCCTGTGCCACAGAACATTATGAGAAATTCAGTAATGAAAGCCCCTCTGTGAATTGTTTAAAATAATTAGATAAGCATTATAATCTTACATAATCTATTATAAAAAGGCATTCTGCAATTGTGGTTATTGAACTTGTTTAGAATTCAACTTCTACCAGGGTAAATAACAGCATGCTCAACTGTAGTCAATATGCTGATGACAACAGAGGAAATAACTGCAATCGTGTAAAGGAAGGAGTCACATCTCACACTAGACCACCATTAAGGTTCTTCAGTAGAAAAAAAGCATTCACTCTGTTGATTTGCTTTCATCTGCAGCGCCCTAAGTGTTCAGCTATGCAAAAAATTAAATCTGATTTTTTTTTCATTTAAATTCAAATTATATATTAATTTATGGCTAAACAGCAGAAAAACTAAATACAGAACCATAACAAAAATGTATATGAAAAACTATTATTGGTGTCAAAACATCAACAACGTCTTACATAGATGAACTACTCTCAAATATAACTTAGCATGATGTTTAGCAACATTTCTTCTGTGTTTCTGTACTAGGAACACTCATTCTTTTAACTCACCCCTCATCAATTTCTATACTCATTTCTCAGTTTGTAAAAACACAGGAAAAATGTATGTACAATTATATATTATATATTATATATTATATATATATATATATATATATATATATATATATATATTTATTAATTAATTGAGCCATTTTTGTACTAAGGTTAGGTTTGAGGCAATGTGCAAATATGTACCGTAATTTATAAAATATAAATACAGAAAAAAAAAGTAACATTGTTAATAATTAAAACAATTTAAAATAATTGTAAATATAATTAATTCCTGTGATGGCAAAGCTGAATTTTTTTTAGCATCACTACTTCAGTCTTTGGTGTCACATGATCCTTCAGAAATCATTCTAATTTAGTGCTCAAGAAACGTTTCTTATTATTATCAGTTGAAAACAGTTGTGCTGCTTAATATTTTTGTTGAAACCATGTTTCCATGTTTTCAGGATCCACTGATCAATAGAAAGTTTAAAAGAAATAATAGCATTTTTTAAAAATACAAACCCGATTCCAAAAAAGTTGGGACACTGTACAAATTGTGAATAAAAACAGAATGCAATGATGTGGAAGTTTCAAATTTCAATATTTTATTCAGAATACAACATAGAGGACATATCAAATGTTTAAACTGAGAAAATATATCATTTTAAGGGAAAAATAAGTTGATTTTAAATTTCATGGCATCAACACATCTCAAAAAAGTTGGGACAAGGCCATGTTTACCACTGTGTGGCATCCCCTCTTCTTTTTATAACAGTCTGCAAACGTCTGGGGACTGAGGAGACAAGTTGCTCAAGTTTAGGAATAGGAATGTTGTCCCATTCTTGTCTAATACAGGCTTCTAGTTGCTCAACTGTCTTAGGTCTTCTTTGTCGCATCTTCCTCTTTATGATGTGCCAAATGTTTTCTGTGGGTGAAAGATCTGGACTGCAGGCTGGCCATTTCAGTACCCGGATCCTTCTACGCAGCCATGATGTTGTAATTGATGCAGTATGTGGTCTGGCATTGTCATGTTGGAAAATGCAAGGTCTTCCCTGAAAGAGACGACGTCTGGATGGGAGCATATGTTGTTCTAGAACTTGGATACACCTTTCACCATTGATGGTGCCTTTCCAGATGTGTAAGCTGCCCATGCCACACGCACTCATGCAACCCCATACCATCAGAGATGCAGGCTTTTGAACTGAGCGCTGATAACAACTTGGGTTGTCCTTGTCCTCTTTAGTCCGGATGACATGGCGTCCCAGTTTTCCAAAAAGAACTTCAAATTTTGATTCGTCTGACCACAGAACAGTTTTCCACTTTGCCACAGTCCATTTTAAATGAGCTTTGGCCCAGAGAAAACGCCTGCGCTTCTGGATCATGTTTAGATATGGCTTCTTTTTTGACCTATAGAGTTTTAGCCGGCAACGGCGAATGGCACGGTGGATTGTGTTCACCGACAATGTTTTCTGGAAGTATTCCTGAGCCCATGTTGTGATTTCCATTACAGTAGCATTCCTGTATGTGATGCAGTGCCGTCTAAGGGCCCGAAGATCACGGGCATCCAGTGTGGTTTTCCGGCCTTGACCCTTACGCACAGAGATTGTTCCAGATTCTCTGAATCTTTGGATGATATTATGCACTGTAGATGATGATAACTTCAAACTCTTTGCAATTTTTCTCTGAGAAACTCCTTTCTGATATTGCTCCACTATTTTTCGCCGCAGCATTGGGGGAATTGGTGATCCTCTGCCCATCTTGACTTCTGAGAGACACTGCCACTCTGAGAGGCTCTTTTTATACCCAATCATGTTGCCAATTGACCTAATAAGTTGCAAATTGGTCCTCCAGCTGTTCCTTATATGTACATTTAACTTTTCCGGCCTCTTATTGCTACCTGTCCCAACTTTTTTGGAATGTGTAGCTCTCATGAAATCCAAAATGAGCCAATATTTGGCATGACATTTCAAAATGTCTCACTTTCAACATTTGATATGTTATCTATATTCTATTGTGAATAAAATATAAGTTTATGAGATTTGTAAATTATTGCATTCCGTTTTTATTCACAATTTGTACAGTGTCCCAACTTTTTTGGAATCGGGTTTGTAGAAATCTATTGAAACATAATAATTTGATCAGTGTAATGTGTCCTTGCTGAAAAAAATTATTACTTTCTATCAAAATATAATAAAAAAAATAAAAAAATCTTACTGACCCAGTCATCCGCCACCCTTTTCTCTAGTTTTCTTTTACCTTTTTTCCAGCAGCAAAAGTAAAGCCACGTGACATACTATAAACACAACAGTAAGATGCTGAATGTCCAAGGTGACTGTTTAGTGTTCCTGTACTGATTTTTTGACTGGCTGCCAAATTAAGGCATTGCTAAATACATCACATGGGAATCAGTGAGAAATGTCAGAGGCACTTGTTTAATTGATCACTTCTCTTAGAGACTAATCAGACCTCTTCCTGACGTTGTACAGGCAACTGACAGCGCAAGTGTTTCTGGTACAGAAAATCCTGTAGGGTCACAGACCATAACAAGGAAGGGCACGAACAGAGCTTGTTAACCAAGAGAAACATCCTGTGATTGGTCTGGTGTCATCTTTAGTTCCTACTCAAATAAATCTGGCAATAGATGCTTTGTTCAGACAGGCAGCAAAGGCCAAAAAAATTTGATTTATCCATTGCACACACAAAAACCCCCACACATAATCCTTTCCATGTTTACAACTGTATACATCATTTTCACTATATGCACAAAATGCATCTGTTCACGCACCTCGTAGTTCAGAACCACAGCGAGATGTCATGAAAGACAGGAGAAGAGGCAGTTTTCTATCCTCTCTTCCCACACTGACTGACAGCTAGTTTGAGTTGTTGTTTGAGAAAGTCTGGCATTGTGCTGATGCTTACATCATTACTATAGCAAGCCACGATGATGTACCGGATACTGACTACACCGTCTAAACAAATGGATCAGATTTCATCACTTGCTAAATGACAGTGCGGACAGTCGCTCCTAAAGATTGGACTTGAAAACCAAATTGGATTTGTAAGCTGCAGCACCAGGCAATTTAAGTTCTTGCTGTCTACTTATACCTTTCCATCTCTATTTACAGTCAGATTTAATATCAATCTTCTCTGGGAACAAGCTATGGAGGAGGATGAATATATTTAAAGAAACAGTTGTATCATTCCAAACCTTTTTGACTTTCTGTCGAACACAAAAGAAGATATTTTGAAAGTGTTTTGGACCCCATTCACTTTCATTGCACAGACAAAAACAGTTGATTCTTAAACATATATTATTTTGTTTTGATGAGCAAATAATACATTTAGATTTTTAGGTAAAACACGCACAGACCTGTGACTCTTCAGCTGGGACTCAAACTTGAAGCTGGCTGGGCACTCTGGGCAGATGTGTAGACGCCCATCAGTTGATTGTCCCCTGCCTTTCCCTCTGCCTCTGACCCTGCGTTCCTGGGGTCGCCCCTGGTGAATCAGCATGTGGCGTTTAAGTGATGTTGGCTGGAAAAAGCGCTTGTCACAGAGGGGGCAGTTGAATATGCGCGATCCTCCGTGGGTTAGGTTGTGACGCAGCAGGTTGGCCGGAGATGGGAAGCTCTTTTTGCAGATTTTGCAGTTGAAGAGTTTCTCGCCTGTGTGCTGGAACACATGCTCACGCAGGCGGCTGCGCCGTGTAAAGCCCTGCCCACAGTGAGGGCACTCGTGGGGCAGGGCGGTGCGTGACCAGTCGCGGCTCAGCTTGGCGGGGGCCTCAATGGCACCGTCTGCAGCTGCTGCTGCTGTTGCTGTCGACAGAAACACTCTGTTAATAGAGAATCTAAACAGAAGAGACTGTACATGTAATATCAAATGCATTTGATGCGTTTCAGGCTTAAACATTAGGAACGTTGTGAAATACCATAATATACCATATCACAATCTGCCACTATCAGATACCAGAACTTTGTAGTGTTTAGCAGGTATCCGTTTCACAAATTAATAATATGTGTCTACCACTTTCATGTACACCACTTCATGTAGACACATTAGAATGATTTCTGAAGGATCATGTGACACTTAAGACTGGAGTAATGATGCTAAAAATTCTGCTTTGCCATCACAGGATTAAATTACATTTTTCTAATATATTAAAATAGAAAATTATGATAATACTTCAGAATATTACAGTTTTTACTGTATTTTAATAAGATAAAAGTAGCCTTTGTGAGCATAAGATACTTCTTTCAATAACATTAAAACATTTTACAGACCCCAACATTTTTGAAAGGTATTGTACCGTGACATCATACATTTAACATGTTCTTGCGAGCTGTGAATCAAAAATGTCCAGATACATAAAGTTGGCTACACTGCAAAAACAAATCTAACTCTATGCATTCTATTCCTGTTAGTCTATTATTTTCTTTTTAAGCATTACTTCCATTTTAAGCAACTACTTTATTTCTTATTTTCTGCTATTACAATAGTATCTGTAAAATAGAATAACATAGTTATAATTATCATCATGGTTTCTGATCAGTCACTATAAAGCAGAATAAGACTATGCAAAATTTAAATTCTGTAAAAAATATTTTTTCCCCCCTCTGAAATATTACACATCTCCCAGATACCAAACTGAAAACCTCTCATTTAAGTAATTAATTTGATACTTTCAAAAGTAACTTTAAAACTTTTATTTAAAGGGATAGTTTTTCTAAACTGTATACCTTTCTTTCTTCGGTGGAACATAAAATAATACATCAAATAAAGAAAGACATTTTAAGAAAAGTCTCAGTGTTTTTGTCCATACAATGGAAATCAATAGTAACTAAAACGGATTGGTTATCAACGTTCTTCAAAATATCTTTTTTTATGTTCTGCAGAAAAAAAAGATTGTCATACAGGTTTGGAACAACACATGAGGGTGAGTAAATAATGACAGAATTTTTATTTTGGGGTAACTAGCCTTTGAAGTATTGTTCTCTACAATTTCTCAATTGCACAAAATTTATCTTCTGAGTTACTTAATGTACTCAGGTCTGACTATTTTAAGACATGGAATTACATTGTCAGTTAGTAAAACAGAGCATGTACGGAAATCCTACTTAGTTAGGTCTCTTTGGAATTGTGTTGTGTGCACTCAGTCTGACCTGGTTGTCTGAGGTTCACGTTGTCTCTGGGTTTCACAACAATAGCTGGAGCTGCAGAAGGGTAGAGTCTGCTTTTCACTTCAGCAGTGGGTGGATGTCCCGCAGCTGTGTTCTTATGCTCCCGGCGATGGTACAGGAACTGCGTTGTGCTCATGAACTCAGCCCCACACTCCGCGCAAGTGTGCAATGCCGCCTCCAGGCCGTGCTCGGATCTGCGGTGTGTGGCCAACTCCTGATCGCTAGTGAAAACAGATCCGCACTGATGGCAGAGGAAAGCAGAGGAGGGTGCCGTACCAGATTCCTCTACCACACTACTTTCCACCTCTTGGGTCTCCTCAACCACAGTGCTCATTTCCATCTGCATGTCTCCTTGTATCTTATCAATGACCACCTCCATTCCTTCGTCCTGCTTTGCTCCGTCCCTCTCCTCCACCATCTTCTCCACCAAGATCTCTGTGCCTTCCACCACAGGTTCCTGCTCAGTCTGGAGAGCCTCAGTTCCTCTCATCCCATCACTGTCCAGCTCAACCTCCACATGTGCTACAGGGGTCTCAGTTATGGTCTGTTCCAGAGTGGTCACCTCCATTAGGCTCTGGCCTTCTCCCGCTGTGGCTAAAAGCAAAAGTCCCTCGCCTGGCGCCTCCAGCATGGCTGTGGAAAGCTGTGGAATGGTAGGTAGTGCCTGTTTGGGTTCATCCTCCACCTCTGAGCGGTGCTGTTTGCGGTGATAGAGGAAAAGAGTGGTATTGAGGAAGCCCTCTCCGCACACCGTGCAGCGGTGTATGGCGTCTTTTAAGCCATGCTGAGTCTTGCGGTGAGTCACAAGCTCTGGAACCAGACTGAAGCTTTGTCCACACTCCACACAGAGCAAGCTGGAGGGGGGTTTGGCCTTCTTCTGCCCCCTGCGCCTTGTGGCGGGGCTGTTCTCATGAGCCGAGGTCTCCAGTGGCACAGCTTCCTGGGTGACCGAGACCTTTGGAGGTTCTTTGGGGACACTGTTGCCCTGCTGGGAGATCCCAGGTGCCACAACTCTTTCAGAAACCTCCACAAATATTTGACTACTGCTCTTCATCTTAATTTCAGCCTGTCCTCCTTCTTCTATCACCTCCATCTGTTCATGTGCCTGCTCAGTGTCCTGATATTCTGGCTGGCTAGGCTGCTGTTGGGCTACTGTTTCAAGACTTTCTTCACTCTGTTCTCCTCCTGGTCCAGGTCCCGTCTCAAGGCAACAGCCCATCTTGCGGTGCTGTTGCCACAGTGACAGAGCATCAAAGAGAACCTCACAGTCAGCGCACTGGTACAGAACACGCGGAGCATCGGACTGAAAAGTTTTCTTCTGTTCTAGCAGAGAAGACAAATCAACAGCTGTCTGACTCTGGATCTGGGGAATGGACATAGCCTGCATCGCCACCTAGTGAGATGACAGAAAAAAGTAATCTGATGATGCGCAAGGACAATTATATAGGGAATAAAAGATTGTAAATGCAATTTGGGTCAAAGATCTGATGCTCATTTGTTTAGATTTTTCCCCCAAAAAATATTAAAAATGGTACTCTTACATACAATTAATTTAATAAAGCCCTTCTAGGATTTGCATGTTTTGATTTCTGAATTGTAATTCATTTTGACATATTTGGAGAGCATAAAGTAAAAAATGTCAGGGTTATACAACTGTCTTGATATCCTAAATGAGAAAAAAGCCTCATTAAAAGAATTAAATACAATTTTTTGAAAACCTTGTGAAGCAGTCTTGCATAGTCCTAAATAAAATGTAACTGCTTTACTGTTAGGTCAATACATCTCTTAAAATATCAGATGATTTGACCTTTTTGCAACAAGGCACAGTTAGTTCAGATTGTAACATGTCATGTGGTGCGACTCCCCCAAACTTTCATGATATTTATGAATTAAAAATTCATGATATTTGTAAAAAAAAAAAAACAAAAAAAAAAACTTAAAAGTAATGATTAAGATGTGTACACTTGCATGCATTCAATGTGTAAGGAAAAGATGTATACAAGTATATATAACATAAGTAACAATTTTTTTAAACATATATATACATAGTCATTACATTTTCATTTTTTAAGAGTACATTACACACATGCGTTTAAAACATTTTTAAAAGATTTTTCCTTCATCGAATCATCGATACTAGACAATTTGGTATAGACTTATAAAACAAATTTCTCCAGAGAGTCTAAAAACATACTAAGGGTTTTTTTATTATTTATTTTCTTTCCTTTTTTTGGAGGTTTAAATTAGATTTCATTCCCAGCTTTTCAGTGAGGACATTATTTGCTCTCTTGTACCAGCACATTGTACAACTCCTTTAATATTTTATAGACACTAAAAAGAACAAACAAGTTTTGAACTTCTCCCTGAACACAGTCACAGAAAGGAAACACCCAGATGCCGAATGTAAAAACGCACGCAAGGAGTTAGCTCATGTCACACTCAATTCAAGCTAACACTCACTGTTACCAAGGGCACGGCGTGGGGGTCCGTGCTACCGTCATCTGACGCAACCGGCTGTGACATCCTATGGAACTGACATGGCACAAAACTGTTTGTGTTTGCCATGCAATTTTTTTTTTTTTTTAAATAGTTTAAGCACCCACTTAAGCCATCTTGATGAGAGGGTATTAAGAGTAGAGAGGATGACTCAGAGAGACAGGGAGGTTTGGCTGAGGACATCCATAAACCGGATGGACAGATGCACTTATGTTGTATCTATTTTCAGTGTGGATGTTTCAAATGAGATAAGAGCAGATGGAGATCTAAAAACAAAGTCAAAGAGACGATGACACTGCGAACGGGCAGAACAGGCTGCAGCCTCATCTCGTCCACCAGCTGATATGGAGCAGCATTATAATCTAATACTAAAAATAAGGTGAAAACTATTGATATAAAAACATGTATTAAAATAAATAGTGCAAAATAAACGAAAACTAACACAATTAACGGCTAAAATTAAAATTAAAATAACTATGTTCTCGTCACCTCATGCCCTTATTTGGCTCTGTGTCAGAGTCATCAGTGTGGGTCTTGTTTTTGTATATGCTAAAAATCAATAAATTGTTTCTTGGGTTGTAATTAAAGTGTACATGGGTAGTTGACAAATAAGCAGTAAAAAAAGCTTTTTTTGTAAAACACCACTTTTGAAGAAAAAAAATGCATATTGTTATGTAGTGTGAAGTCTGATGATCTTACTATGTGTACATGTCATGGGCTTCACAGTAACATGACCTTGAATGGGGTCCTTCAACTAATTAAACTTGTCAGTGGAATTGCCTGATTTAAAATCAGGATATGGTGTCACACCGGAGGACATGGTTTTCAGTGAAATGGTTTTCATGGTACACATTTAGAAATATATGGATGAAAAAAATGATTGTCATTTACTAAAATAGACACTTGTAAAATTATGCCTGAGGTATTTATTAACATTTGTATGCTTTTCTTTTTAATTTATAAAACCATTTATTGAACCATGCTTGAGATAGTCACACCATAGGACAATTTTGAGATTTGGCTCAAAAATTAAAAAAATCTAGACAAAGCAGTTTTTATATCAACAGGTCCATGTAAGACAAAGAAATGTTTAACAATTTAAACATTAAATGATGACAATACTAATTATATTCATTTTTATCTTGTGTGACAGTGAAAATGCCATGACACGTCAACAACCCACATATGTTTTAATAATAGGGCTTTCAATTGATTAAAAAAATAATAATCGTGCAGGTTTCTTTAGTTAAACAATTAAATCGCAAACATTAAAATTTGTAATCAGAAATGTTTTTTTCACATTAAATCTCAAAACTCATGTATATACAATACAAAGACAGTATTTTAAATATTTGGTTTTTTAATTATTTGTTAAATAGCATCTTTTTACTTCTATTTGCATCTATTAAATAGTCTTTTTTTTCAATTTCTAGGGATAAAATTAGTAATTATAGCCTTCAGCATTAGGGTATAATTAAATTAAAACAGGCCTAAACAGCAAATTATATTTAACAATTATTAACAATTAGAAAACTATGGTGACCGGGAGGGGACATGTTCGGTTCACTTAGTTTTGTCGTGGCCACGACATATTAACTCATAGGAACGTGATAATATTTAGTGTCCATGCGATGTTAAGTCTAATCACTTCTTAATTCCGCCCTTATTTTGTCATTCTTAATTAAAATTAAATATTATTTTAGGCCTATTAATTTCTGACCATTTCAGGTTGCTATGGTCGCACAGGTTGTTTACGCATTTAACTTGTGGTCATGAGAAATAGATGTCGTTCCCTCAACACAGGATCTCGTGGCCACGACATAATGTTGTTACCTCGACAAAATTATCTCGTGGCCACGACTTATCACGTTCCCACGAGTTAATATGTCGTGGCTACGACAAAACTAAGTGAAACGAACATGTCACCTCCTGGACACTGTAAACATTGAAAATATTATTATAACTTCTAACATAAGTGAACTTAATATTTACATAAACCCATTATAATAACTGTCACTTTTATAATATGTGTTTGGTAATGTGTCTGTCAATAATCTACCAGCTCTCTCTGTTTTAATGAAAGTATTAATACTTGTACCCCTAATACATTTACACGTCTGTGTAAAAACTTTAAAAATGTAACAAATTAAAAAAAAAATGTATTAAAATAAAATCCATAAAGACCTTGGAATAGAGAAATAGTTATAGTTATGTGGGAGGCCTCATCTATAACAATGCAACAATGAAAAAGGAAAATTTTCTCATTTTCATCACCTTTTTCTGAGTGGTGATTTGCTACTTGTTTAAAAAGCAGAAAGACAGAAAATATATTTTTCAACTGTGACTAATAACTAGCTTGAAGAGAGCTACTCCAATCATTACAGCATTAATTCAAACTCGACTGTTTTTATAACAACTAGAGTAAAAGTGCATCCACATCAGAGCGTAAAAGACAAAATCTCAAGCGCCTAATTTCCCCCCTGTAGTGAAGAGGCAAATTAGAAAAAAAAAAAAAAAAAACCTTATGCTTACAAAATTATCCTTTTACATATACTTTCAGTTCACCATTCAGGATTACGGGAAGCTGCTCTTCAAATTTTCTAGTCTATTTTGGATAATTGTAGTTACGAGCTCAAGGGGTTTTAAGGGAATAAAATAGATTACATTATTCACAGGCTTTCAGGAACCGCATGTTAATGCACCCCATTTAGAGATAACACTGAGTAACACCACAAAGAAAAAAGATTTTTTAATGAAAAGGAATTTGACAAATCTATCTCATATGACTCTTAGGAAAGAGATGACTTCCTGTGGGGGCCGACGAGTTTTATCAGAAAGATAAAACTTCGAATTAGTTTAGGGGTGAAGTGTGTATGATGGTGGATGTGTGTCTATACCTGTGGCAGACCAGCAGCGGCGGCTGCAGCCTCGATAGGCGTTTCATTAGGCAGGAGTTGTGGACTCTCCGCAGTGCAGGTCATCTGATGTGCAAGCACTTCCTCTAGTGTGGGAAATTCCTTATAACAGGGAAAGCACATGTACACTGAAGACGACTCCATGGCTGCTTGAAACAAAAAATAATATTTTTAGGTAAAACAATAATACATGTTTATATAGAGCCAAGAAATGAAAAATAAAGATTTAGGACTTAACGGGATAGTTCACACAAAAATGAAAATTCTGATATAATTTACTCACCCTTAATTTCTGGTCCCCATTGACTTGCATAGTATTTTTTAACATACTATACTTTTTCCCATACTTTCCCATACTATGGGAATACTTCCCATACTAAAGTCAGTGGGGTCTATCAACTGTTTGGTTACCATATTCTTCAAAATATTTTCTTTTGTGTTCAGCAGAGGAAAGAAACTCAAATTCAGGGTGAGTAAATGATGACAGAATTTTCATTTTTGGGTGAACTATCCCTTTAACATTCATTTAACAATAAAAGACTGTTTAATGCATACATTTTAGACAGCATTGTTGTATTCAACATTATTATATTAAGTAATTGTGATTATTTAAAAACTGATTTTGATACAGTCATCATTTATGTACTTAAGGAGTAAAGTTTTTTGACCTACAATAGTAATGTTCAAAAGTTTGTTGTCGGTAAGGTAGGATTTTTTTTTTTTTTTTTTAGAAATGAATTATTTTATTCAGCAATGCAATAAAATTATCAAAGAAATTTACAAGGTTACTGTTTTAAATAAATGCTGTTCTTTTGAAGTTTTTATTCAGCAAAGAATCTTTTTTTTTAATTTAAAAAAATTTAAGCAGTGCAACCATTTTCAACATTAATAATAAGAAGAAATATTTCTTGAGCAACAAATCAATTAGACTAAAGAGAAGACTGGAGTAATGATGCTGAAAATTCAGCTTTGCATCACAGGAATAAATTACATTTTAAAATGTAAAACTTAATAAAAATGTAAAGGTTCATTATATAAGGTCTTTATACACCACTAAAAACCTATGTATATTATATTGCATTTCTGTCAATAGATCCTCATAAATATTACACACTGCACTTTTAAACTGTAATGATATTTCACAAAATCTCAGCCTTGATGAGTGTAAGAGACATCTTTTAAAAAGTAAATAAACAAACCTTACTAACCCCAAACCTTATAGTAGTGTAGGTCAAAAAAACTTTTACCTCAAAAATAAATAAAAATATTTATTTATTTTAAAAAAAAAAATGTAAGACCATGTCAAGAAATCAAGTTTTTAAATAATCACAACTACTTAAAAAACAGCAATGCTGTGTTAAAAAAAAAAAAAAAAAAGATAACTGAAGCTTTGATGAGAGTGGATGTTTTGGGCTGATTCAGGCTACATGCCAATCCTCCATGAGGTGATAGGAAGAGAATGGACTGGAATGTTTTAAAGAAGAGAGGATGAGGAGTGTGAAATAACAGACATTCCATGGCAGATGGCAAGTGAAATGTCCTTACAGCATGTTATCAGTGTTAACATGAGGGGGCTAAGCGCTACATGACGTGCAAACTGTGGTAAAAACAAAGCCACACTCAGTTTCACTCAGCATAATTTATCAAGACAGCACAAAAGACTAAATAATTACAGCTGAAAATGTCACAGAGCAAGCTTAAATATGAGTCAGTCAAGTTCATCCTGACAATCATAAACATACAATTTGAATATTAAACGGAAACAAAGCTGCAATGCATGTGTAAACAACAAAATCTGGATATGAAATTATCCCTCCTTTCATTAGAAGACAATGGCCTGCCCTGTATAGTTTATGTCAATAAGGTTCACCTGGCCAATTTATTCAGTAATAATTACAGACCAATATTTGTCAAAATATTCACACTTTTATTCATTCAGTAGTTATTGGTTCTTCAATATGGGGTCAACAATATCAAAAATGCCATCAGGTAGGTCTCTAAACATAATATCACCTAACAATGGCAATGTGTGTTCAACAGGAAACAATAGTATTCATTTTTTTTTTTTTATTAATAAAATATTCATTTTAATATTTAATAGTTATTTAATAATGTGCTGTAATTATTATTTATATACAATTCTACATTACTAAAACGATTACTGTTATTATTCATAATGCATATTGTGATTTTACTTGAATTTGAAGTCATTACTGCCTTCTGCACGGTACTGTCAAAGGCAGATATAAAATCAATAATAACGGATTAGCATCAGTCATAGGACACTATAAATGATCGTTCATGTAAAAAAAAAAAAAAAACAACGGATATTAATAATTCTCTTGAAATCAGTTAATAGTGTATGATTATTATTACTTATGTCTATAGCAAACACCTAAATCGGTTAATTTACTACAACTTCTCTCTTCCATCAAACTTGTGTTACACTTGGAGGATCTGGATAGACAGCAGTACGATCACAACACCCGACAGGCTAACAAGCTAACACCGGTTAGCCAAGAGCCTCAACCAGCGGGCTCTTCTGGCCTGCTAGCTTTTAGCCTGTTAGCTTTCACTGAACAACAGTTAATGTGCTAAAACATATATTTACAGGACTACTGTCATTGGATTATTGACCGTTATGTGTTCAAAGTGCAGCCACTGTGGGTGCTCGGTCGCGCTCAAACATTGAACACATAGCGCGAGCGAGCGAGAAGCGCCGAAGAAGGGTAGCACGTGCTTCTTCGGTGGTAGTTTGGAGGAACCCGCCCGTAACCGTTAGCAAAGGGCGAATGTCTCCCCCAGTCGAGTCTCCAAGACGTCAGGTACTATTAAATTACAGAAACTGCAGGTAACCTAGCATTACTCGCAAAAATAAAACATTGCTCCCGTGGGATAAAATAAACAACTCACCGATTATGGCCCACTCCTTTCGTATCTGTCAGAAATGTTATTTTGAACGTCTCAACAAAACGCGACGTCATTGGTCCACAGCACTTTTCAACTCCACCAATAGAATTCCTCTAAAGTACAGCGTACTTGCAAAAATGCGTTATCTATAACATAGAAGTTTTATGCTTTCAGACTTGTCGGCTTTGGTCCAAAATTGGTGAAATTTGTACAGACCCTTTATAAAGACATCACTAGTAATGTATCATTGTCTAAAGGGACTTCACCATGGTTTCCATTACAATTGTTCTCGGATGCCTCTGGCCTTTCTGAGTGTTTGACAATTCATAATTCTGACATTTCAGATGTATGTGGTATTAAGATGAAACAATCAGATATCTTGTTATTTTGATTAACAAATGTCCATCTGAAAGAGGTGAAATTAATTTCTGTAAGTGTTTCCACAAAGTAAAAATGGTTTTTATTTGCTGGTCTCAGAGGAACCTGACTTGGATCAATGTGTTCTTTCCTAGGCTGAAGGATTTTCGAGGCTCTCTTTGTATGTTAATCCCAAAATGTGTTTGGATATTGATAGAGCGTTATTTAAGATTATTTGGGAAAACAGGACAGAATATGTAAAATGAAAAACTATTATCAGAACTTTTTCAGAGGGTGGACTTAATGCTCTTGATTGATTGAATTGATTGAATGCTCTTGGTACTGAACCTTTAATATAGGACTATATATTTTTTAAATCAATTGCATAAAACATTGTTTGGCCCAGGAGAATTCTATATGGTTTTATATCCCGTATTTAGGCTATTATTTGAAATGTGTGATGGATTAAAATTTCTGTCGAATTTTCATGAGCAATATTTGCTAAATAGTAGGCTAATCGTAAAGCTCATACTTCTCAACAATTTACTTCCTTCTCAGGTATTTGGTCTTCATACAGAGATTACCATTTTGTCATAAACCATTACCATTCTCATAAATTGCTTCACCTTGTAAAAACAAATCTCTATTAGGCTATAACTCAATTGTTGGGCAGATTCCACAACTTTTAAAAAAATTGTTTTTTCTTGAAAATAAACACGAATAAACAATATGTATCTGATTTCAATGGCATTAGAAACAAAACAAAAAAATCAAGAAAGGCATATAGGAAGTTCTTTTAGGAGGATTTAATTTATTGCCAATTGAAATTTTACCCCAGGCGCTATTTATTATTATTTTTATTTTTTTTTTGTAATTACGATCTGTTGGGAGATATATTTGTATTCATTTTGTATATGGTTTAATAAAAGTTGTTTAAAAAAAATCAGTAAAATGAGATTCACTTAATTTAAATTAATTTTGTGATCACTATTAAGCCTTTTAAATGCTTATAGCCAATTAAAGAGGTTTTGGGGGTTCTAACATAAATTAAAGCTTATATTCACAGGTGGTGTATAGAATCAAATATGTAGGCATATATTAGATGTCATTTGAGTCAAATGTCAAGTGACATTCAATGTTTCATCCTGCACATATGCCATATATGAGTATATCCATTTAGTTTACATACAGCAGATCTTTGACAAATAAAACATTTTCAGCACCTATAAGACCAAAAGTTAAGGTGCTTTTGCAATTCTTTGTTTAGACATAAAAGGATTTTGAGGAAATGAGTGATAAGACTACAGAGAAGGGACGGGAGTGCAAGTTGAAGAGGTCTGACTGGTGAAACAAACACTCCATTAGTATTCAGTGTATGACGGCTCAGTGGCTTATAGAGTAATCAAACTTATGCCAGAGGACTTGAGCTGAGGTCTGTCTCCTCTAATGAAAAAAGTAAGGTTATATTACTACTAGAGTAAAGGAAATAGTGGCCACAAATGGTATGCCACTTGTTTGTAATAATTGTAATGACTGTTGCACACAATATTGCTCAAAATGTGGAATTAATGAATAATTGCAAATGCAATAGACAAAAGACAGTGAAATTTCACTAGAACATATTAATTTATGGCCTTGGAAAATGAAGATGAAAATGAAGATTATAAGGTCATATCAACACAAACAACATTAACCTTTGTTTGTTTTTTGCATGATTTAATATCACATCTCTACCCTCTAATCTAAAGTAATTTACAAACCTTAATACCTAATCAGTGTACGACTAGAGGACAACCAAGACTTCCAAGACCTCCTGATTGGCTTTTGTTTTCAGTGCAGTGATCAGTCTAAACACTAGTTGTGCTTAATTGAAAATCTACTCAGAAATGAACATCTGGTGCCATTATTCTTTGAATGCCAGGCAATGCAAATGTCCAATCATACAAATGCAACAAGGCATTTCAAAATCATGACCCTCAGCTGAAGCTATGAGCCAATAGGAAAATAAAGCAATTGAATTTTGAAGAATGTTCAGATTTGAAATGAGGACCCACACTGGTGATCATTCGGGCATCAAAAACATTGGGTGTCTTCAACCCTAATGAGCTCTAGACAGCAGTTTAGTTATTCTCTCCATTTAACAAACACCTAAACAAGGTTATTTTTATTCACAATGTTATGATTAGTACCTAACCTTTAAGCCTACACCTACGCTTTAACAAATGGAGGGTGAAATTGAATGAAATTGAACACGAGTTTTAATGTCAATTACAAAAAATTTGTAACAAAATTATATATTTAATGGTTTAATAAAATGCACTCCATTTTTTTTTTTTTGCCTCGTTCATTTTAATTAATTAAAATGTCAGCTTAATTGTGTTCAGGCAACCTAATATATTTAAAACTGAAGTTTACTTAATTTTGTGTTAAAACTACATAAAACTATCATTTTTGTTGACATAACTGGGCAGTGGATCTGTAGTTCCCAGCATGCTTTGCAAGGGAATGCATTAGGAGAGTAATTTTAGTAATTCAAGTGTTATTTTATGTTTTTCAGTAAAGGGAAAGATGTTGTTAGTTAACGTTCATGTTTAATGTTCAGTTATGTCGGAGATTAGAGGAGTTTCTGTAATGTTTTTGAATTTTGTGGTTGCCATTATGCAAAAGAGTGCCGTGTTTGTGGGCACTCAGTGATCTATGCTGTCAGGAGTGACATTTTTTTCTATTTGTTCATTATATACATTGTGTATAATGATGAATGAAACTTATAATTGGACCAACTCAATTACATTTAATTGCATTAATTAGTTTATGAGTTGGGGCTACACATTTATTGTATGGAAATCCTTCCCTCAATTAAATTGAATTTGTCCAATGAGTTATTTTTTTGAGTGCAGTAATATTTTGAAATATTACAAAAATAACTTCTAATTAAACATTTTAAAATGTCATTTCCTTAATGGCAAAGCAGCATCATAACTCCAGTCTCACATGATCCTTCAGAAATCATATGCTGATTTGCTGCTCATGTAACATTTTCTATTATCAATGTTGAAATCAGTTGCAGCTTAATACTTTTCTGTAAATCATATTTTCTTTGACGAATATAAAGTTCAAATGAACAGCATTTATTTGAAATAGTAATATTTTGTAACATTATAAAACATTGTCTTTTGATCAGTATAATGTATCCTTGCGGAATAAATATTTCTTTCAAACTTTCACTTTTGAGCGGTAGCATAGCAGTAGGAATGGTGTTTATAATAAAGGTAACATTCTGATTTTTTTTTAGGCTTTTGAGTAGAAGCATCTTTACATAAATTTTTTCTATGCTATTACAAATATCCAAGACTTTATGGCCTTTAATTTTCAAGTGTATTAAAACAATTGGATGATCCATGAATAAATAAACAATTTAACCCAAAGAGACATTTTATAACTTTATTAATGAGTTTATTATTTATACCAACAAACAAAAACATTGTTTATCTCTCCCTCTCTCTCCCTTTAACCGTTCATCTTTTCACTGATGGGCTGAGCAGCCTGTGTGTGGTGGTAGTGTGTACCTGCCCTTTCCAGAACATTCCATCAGACAATATTCCAGAGTTTGAGATATGAACGTTACACCAAATGACATCACACACAAAACCCCTCCCCCATCAGATTGTTAAAAACAGAATCAGACAGCAATACAATAAATAAAAGGATCAGAATTAACACTGATGAGGAGGGGGAAGGGCAGGCAGGCGGGTGGGTGGTTTGGGCGACGAAGGAGAGAGAGTAAGAGAAAGAGACTGAGATATCAGGTAAAAACAAAAATTTGTTCAGTTTCGTCTTCCTCCCTGGACACAGAGAGAGGCTGGGTGAAATGTTATATACAGTTGTATGATGAAGGGATAGAAGGAAGGAGGGAGGGCGAGAGAGAGAGAGATAGAGACCGAAAAAGGCTGGTTTCTGCTCATACCAGCACTGCTCCACTAGGAGAAAAATCTAATTACAAGGACAATAGAATAACAATAACAAAAATAACAAAATAAAAGGTACATGGCATTTACATATTAGCAATGAGAGAGGAGAAGAGGATGGAAGGAAGAAGGGAAAGACAAACAGCTCTGTTTCAAAGTCTCATTTGCTAAGTGGTGTACGTGTGGGCTCATGTATCAATGTGTAACTTGGATGAATATCCACTAAATCCACATTTAATGGGCACGCCAATGTATAGAAACACACACACACACATACAGGTGTAGACTCCATAATGCAAATTCTGTATTCAAACAGAACGGCTAACACAGCTATTGATGGGATTGACCTATGCGTTATACGTGTGTGTGCATGCACATGCACAAAGAACTAACAAAATGAGCACATTTCATACTGAAACGGACAAAAAAAAAAAAAAAAAAAACCCCAGATAACCCTGTCTTAGCTTAGCCGAATAGCTAAATATTCTCCTTAAAAAGAAATTAAAACACAAGAGTGTGCAATGATTACTTAAAATTGACATACGCACATATTAAGACACTCTTTACTCATTTTCTTCTCGGCGAAGAGAAACATCACACATCTGGACACACACAACACTGACATCTCATGCTCGCAGCTTTATAAAACACATCGCAGTCCTTGCTTTTGTCCAAGAACTCCTAAAGAAAGCTAAAATGTATCATTTTAAGAGCAAAAACAAATTTAAATGAGCTTGATATTGTATATCATTCTTTAAAATGTCAAATGGATGGCATCTCAGGCAGAGAGCAGTAACTGTGCGGTGCTCTTCCTGCCACTAGGGGGCAGACGTGCCCTAACTGGCCCTTCCCAGTGTTCAAACCTAAAGATGACAATCAACTCAATCATGGGTTGATAATCATACTGAATTTAAATCGACCTCCTGTGATGATCGACGTCATTAATCTGGGCATCACACACAGAACATGACTACAGATAACACGAGGTGACGAGTGTGAGTGCTCGTGTGTTTGTGAGAGTGTGCAAGAGAGACTGTTTGGAGCTGCTGCTGGGAAAGAGAGAGGAATGAGAAAGAAGGGATGAGGAGAGAGGGGTGATGATGTCTAAGTAATGCTGAGGGAACAATTAGGTGTTGTTGCTCAGGGGTCCCGGTGCTGGACCAGACTGGGCTGGACCGTCTGAACCGCCCTCTGCAGAAAGACAACACAGAGTTAAAATACTTCAGGACATGTGCATTCACAAATCCATACAGACTGACAGGAAGGGTAAATCAAAGGTGTGGGGTATGTATGTGCGATCAGTACCGTGTGAGGCAGGTGTCGTCTGCGAGCGAGCATGGGGAGGAATGAGAATGGAGTTCAACTGTGGTTGGATAGACAGCTCTGCAGGGTGAGAAAGACAGAGGTTAGCCATCAATATATGTAGGTGTCAAAACTAAGATAGCTTTGTACTTGCATCAGAGGATGTGAAAGCCGCTTAAACAGCAGGTAGCAAAATTATCTTACCTTCTACGATTCCTAAAGGCCAAAATGTAAGGCATGTGTTGTGACAAGTTCAATGAAAAAATGTTTGAATTACAAAATTACCATTTTACCCACTACTTGCAGAGCTCTAGGCCAAAGAGAACCACTGGCTCCTAAAATTACAAATTTTTTAGCTGGCAAATTACAGAATCACTCAATATAGATGATGCTTCCATTTTAGCTTAAGTTAATTAATTGAGTATCTATTGCAGTGGGAGAAAATGAATATGGTGATGCATCAAACCATCATATCAAGCTTTTTTTTTTTAGGTGTGAGAGTGTACAGTACATTGTTCCTATAGGCACTAGTTGTATAAATACACTGAGTGTGCATTTCAGCTCAGTAAGTGGCCAGTTTATAGTTTGCTGCCTTTTAACAAACAGACACTACTATGAGCCGTGATAAAGGGACACACTGATTTGTCAACAGTCAAGGGTGATCTCAAAAGCCATTATTGTAGTGAATTATACCTGAAGTGAATATTTTGTTTACGTTAAACTATTTTTTTTTTTGTATACATTGCTATTCAGTAAGAAGTTTTAATGTTTTTGAAAAAAAGTCTTATGCTCACCAAGACTTAATTTATTTGATACAGTAAAAAAACAGTAACATTGTAAAATATTATTTCAATAAAAATATCCGTTTTCTATTTTAATACATTTTAAAATTGATTCCTGTGATGGCAATCATTACTCCAGTCTTCAGTGTCACATAATCCTTCAGAAATAAATCAACATGATTTGGTGCTCATTATTATCAATATTGACAACAGTGTTGCTGCTTAATATTGATCAAAAAAGCTTTGAGTATATATGCATTAATCTGATATAATTTAATCAGATTTCTGCTCTGCAATGAAGGATATTTATAATGCTGTGCAAGCCGTGATGCCCAAATCGCAAATGAATGACTTATGAACTAGATCTTATGCTCAAGTTTCAGTCTAGCTCACTTAAACAGAGTTATTTTTTTTAAGAAACAGCGAACCACTGCTTTGCTGCGTACTTTTAGGTTCATTAGACTTAAATCAGTCTAATTACTGCCTGGTTGTTCGTTTGACAATGTGCAGTTAAGTTAAAGACACATGTTCACAACTAAACAACAGAGCTTTACAGTAATAAATGGTATTCTAATGTGTAAAAAAAAAAAAAAAAAAAAAAAAAAAAAAAATTTTTTAGCATATACAATTATACAGTACGAACTGTAAAAATTTTTTTAAAGAAAGACTATTAGGATCATCAATAGTGGCAGAATCAATTTGGAACAAAATAGGTTTTATTTTTTGTGACCATTTTATTCATTATTGTAGCTTATTAGAATTCTATTCATATATTAGCATGGTATTGAGTGCTTTCTATATTGTCGTTTATAAAGAACATCAGATCAGTCACTCACACAACATTAGATTCCAGATAAAATACTATAGTAGACAGGTGACAACACACAGGCATTTGACAAAACTAGCTCACTAGATATAAGCAACGCCTTTATGTTCTAAATCGCAAGTTTTTCTAATATGTGTGAGATAGCGACAGAGGTAGAGATAAAGAAAGAGTGTGAGATTAACCCGATCTGAACAGAAGTGGCAGTTCTCTCAGTTCAACTCACCCACAGGGCTGAAGTTGAAGAGTTGGGGAAGTTCTCGGCCATTAGGCAGACGAGCATTCGGCAGGCGCAGCTCGTCAAAGAAAGCGTGTGCACAGGCCTCCAGCGGTGAGAGCCGTGTCACCGGCGTGTACTCCAACAGACGAGAGCACAATGAAATGGCTTCAGGAGGGGTCCTCGGCTTAAACACCTAACAAATGCACAGATTCACAGGGAAATGTCACATCTGACCAGTGTAAAAATAAAAGACTTCCATCTATAGCATCGGGTATCGATTAACCTAGTGATGCACCAAAATTTCGGCAATCGGAAATATTTTTTTTGGAGGGCCAAAATGACTGGCCGGAACAGTGACGGTAAATTAGTCTGTCTATTTTGTGTACATAAACTACAATAGGTAAACATGTCAGCTGTGTGGATGCTAGGGTTGGGTTGAGAATTTCGATTTCTCAGTTTTGATGATCTTCATTTTAATGAACCACAATCTTTTTAGTCTATGCCATTTTCAGTAGAGGCATGAAAAACACTTCACTACACATTATTTGTAGTGCACCAAAAGCCATAAGCGTTGTTACCTTTGGTGTACTTTTGAAACATTATGAAGTCTGAGCTTTAAAATTCTATCAACTCAAATGAAATTCAAACAATGCTGTTTTGACGCTCTTTAATGGAGCTTAAAAGATTAGAGCAGCCACCTCACGGCCGTCTTACGCCGCAAGCTCGAGCTTCACGTCAGCCTTACTACATCGTCACTGCAGCTGCAGACTTGCGAGAGTATTCACACCGGAAGCGTTTGTACTGTCATTTTGGTGCATCACTAGTTTAACCTTCTGTAAAGACCTAAACTGTTTCTTTCTGTGAGCTAACTGAGAACCAAGCAACAGATGCTTTACCTTTGTCCAAGGGTGTGCTTTGATCTGTGGAAATTTAAACTCTGTGTAGTTGGGGTTCATCTCTCGGATCTGTTCTCTTGTGGGGGTCCCCAAAACCTGCAGAGGGTGGACGGAGAGAGAATTATGATGAGTGTCTATGCTTACTCTTAAAAATAAAGCATTGCAGATTGTTCCACTCACCTTGATGATCTCCACTAGCTGGTCCACTCCACTGTCACCGGGGAATATGGGCTGTCCCAAAAGCAGCTCTGCTAATACACAGCCGGCTGACCAGATATCAATGTTGGATGTGTAATCCGTGGCTCCAAATATTAGCTCAGGAGCGCGGTAATACCGCGAACAGATGTATGACACATTGGGCTCCCCACGAACTAACTGCTTTGCACTGTGGAGACAACACGATGAGAGATTATAAACATGTTATCAAAGAGACAAACGTGTTAAGACTGTTGCTACACTATTGCTAAAAAATAAAGCTGCATTGAGAATCATTTTGGAATCAGATCAAGGATCTCTGAATCTAAGGGTGCTTTCACACTGGGCACGTTTGCTGCGGTTCGAGTGTGATTGTTCCTGGTGCCCTCCGCAGAGTTGGGCTGGTTTTACACTCAACTTGATCCTATCGAACCCTGGTGCATTTGCGTTCATCTTACGTCATCACAAACGAGCATGGCGCATGATAGAAAACAGGACGCAGGTCAATATACCGTGATTTTTATAGGGCTGTCAAAATAAATGCATTAATTGAGATTTTTTTTTTCAGTTTAACAATTAAAAGAGCATGTTTTTCCCCTTGCATCCTTTGGCTGCGTTAGATTAAATGATCATGCTATCAATTAATTTAAGTGCTTTTAAACCATTCAAGGGTGATAAGATGCAAAAGAGAACTCAATTTGGTAGGAGCGTTGTCTGTGAAACCCTCTGTCTTTATGACGTTTCTACATAAATTTGGAGATTCAAAGAAGTTATGATACAAACATTTTATATTAATATGCGACTAATCACAATGCAATAAAAATGTGTGATAGTTATTTTTTTCTAAATCGAATGACAGCACTATTTGTTACGTAAAAGCAGTGTGTACAACATTTTACTGTATGCGTGTCACATGAAGGCATCTTTCTGCTGCTTGCTAACGAACTATATACTAAGAAATTAAAAGATTAATTTATTTTAAATGTATAGTGCATCTTTTTAATGAGGCAGCAACATATTATAGATAGGGCAGAACAAGAAATGCTATTAATAATCTTTCCTTGCGCAAAAGTATTATAATACGAAAGGCTCCAATACAGAGCGGCACAAAGCACGTATGCGCATCCCGAGCGCACGATGATGCGCTTGAAGCAACATGGAGTCGCAGCGCTCCATCCGCATTGAAAAGTTCAAAACACAAAGGGAAGAGATGTCGATGCGTAGTTTATCTATCTAGGCAATTTTTTATTGAGCCTTCTCTTTTAACAGTTTAAAATTTCAGTTACCGTGCGTGTGAAGAACAATACAATCTCTAGTCCAGTGTTGTGATCTAACAGACACCCGGCAGAAAGTAACACGATTTAGAAACAGCATTAAACTCCAGCAAGATAAAGTCATTTTATGCGAAACCATAGAGCGTTATCTACAGATCAAGCATAATAACAGAAACATTGAATCGTCTTGGAGAGTTTCATCGTGTTGACTGTCGTAAACGAACGTGACACGCAGTTTGAAAGCTGAATGGAGAATGACTGACAGACGCAGCAGAGGGAAGCATTCACGTGAACTTGAATTTAATGACTTAAATATATAATATCTGTACCTCACATTAAACTATGGAATGGCTTCAGAACACTTAATATAGTGCACAAAGTGTTGATGATGCTTTATAATGTTTTTGTGCCTTTTGTGGGGCACTGGGGCTTAACAATAACACAGAATATTATACACACAGTATCGGATTTGGATCGGTCCTGTCTGACCGATACCCGATCCGGCAAATAATGGCTGTATTTGGCTGTACTGAGTATCGGATCGGCACATCCCTAATTGCGAGCCATTCCTTTGATTGCGCTCACTATGTGTGCGACTGCGCACCCAAGTCCGAGTTACTCGCTCATTTCACGCAAATCGCGGCAGTTCCACTGCAAATGAACTCAGTGTGAAAGCATCCTAAATCGAATTGCGAGATCCCCAACCCAGAACACAAATACACACAAGTTTAGCACACAAGCCCAACCAATCAGTTACGAGACCCATCATAGTGTAAAAGCATTAATACATTTAAGCGCAAGCAAACAACGAACTGGTGTGACTTAATTTTGAACAAAATCAGGCCAAAACTGGAGTTAATCTGGGAGTATATTTAAGGAGTTCAAAACAGCTTGCCAAAGCAAGCTATCTGGCTGGTAAACACTATCATTGGCCTGTGATGATTACATAATTAGATGAGCTTTGGGGCTCCAGAATTCTTCTCAGGTTAATTTCTTCTGTTCGTTCGATTGAGGTCAGATGAGAGTAAAAACAAACACACTGAAGAGCTGTAATTCTAATTGAAAGTGACACTAACACTTTTTTTTATGTTTAATACAGCAAAGCTGCTTGCTTTAAACAGGGTATCTGCAGGTCAAATTTAAGACTTTTTAAGACCATTATGAATTAAATTTAAGACCTATATCACGCAATAAAAAATGCAGAACCACAAAATTACTTGCAAAGCAAATTAACTTATTCAAACTGAACAAAGTATTAGTAAACGTGCACTTCCTCATAGCTCAATCCCACCAGGATTGAGCTATATATATATATATATATATATATATATATATATATATATATATATATATATATATATATATATATATATATATATATATATATATATATATATATATATATATATATAGTGGGGAGAACAAGTATTTGATACACTGCCATTTTTCCAGGTTTGCCCACTTACAAATTTTTTTTTTTTGAATCATAGGTACTCTTCAACTGTGAGAGACGGAATCTAGAATCTTCTGGATCAAAAATCAAGAAAATCACATTGTATGATTTTTAAATAATTAATTTGCATTTTATTGCATGACAAGTATTTGATCACCTACCAACCAGTAAGAATTCAGGCTCACACAGACCTGTTAGTTTTTCTTTAAGAAGCCATCCTGTTCTCCACTCATTACCTGTATTAACTGCACCTGTTTGAACTCGTTACCTGTATAAAAGACACCTGTCCACACACTCAATCAAACAGACTCCAACCTCTCCACAATGGCCAAGACCAGAGAGCTGTGTAAGGACATCAGGGATAAAATTGTAGACCTGCACAAGGCTGGGATGGGCTACAGGACAATAGGCAAGCAGCTTGGTGAGAAAGGGAACAACTGTTGGTGCAATTATTAGAAAATGGAAGAAGTTCAAGATGACGGTCAATCTGCCTCGGTCTGGGGCACCATGCAAGATCTCACCTCGTGGGGCATCAACGATCATGAGGAAGGTGCGGGATCAGCCCAGAACTACACTGAAGAGAGCTGGGACCACAGTCTCAAAGAAAACCATTAGTAACACTACGCCGTCATGGATTAAAAATCCTGCAGCGCATGCAAGGTCCCCCTGATCAAGCCAGCGCACGTCCAGGCCCGTCTGAAGTTTGCCAATGACCATCTGGATGATCCAGAGGAGGAATGGGAGAAGGTCATGTGGTCTGATGAGACAAAAATAGAGCTTTTTGGTCTAAACTCCACTCGCCATGTTTGGAGGAAGAAGGATGAGTACAACCCCAAGAACACCATTCCAACCGTGAAGCATGGAGGTGGAAACATTTTTTGGGGATGCTTTTCTGCAAAGGGGACAGGACGACTGCACCGTATTGAGGGGAGGATGGATGGGGCCATGTATCGCGAGATCTTGGCCAACAACCTCCTTCCCTCAGAGCGTTGAAGATGGGTCGTGGCTGGGTCTTCCAGCATGACAACGACCCGAAACACACAGCCAGCGCAACTAAGGAGTGGCTCCGTAAGAAGCATCTCAAGGTCCTGGACTGGCCTAGCCAGTCTCCAGACCTGAACCCAATAGAAAATCTTTGGAGGGAGTTGAAAGTCCGTATTGCGCAGTGACAGCCCTGAAACCTGAAGGATCCGGAGAAGGTCTGTATGGAGGAGTGGGCCAAAATCCCTGCTGCAGTGTGTGCAAACCTGGTCAAGAACTACAGGAAACGTATGATCTCTGTAATTGCAAACAAAGGTTTCTGTACCCAATATTAAGTTCTGCTTTTCTGATGTATCAAATACTTATGTCATGCAATAAAATGCAAATTAATTACTTAAAAATCATACAATGTGATTTTCTGGATTTTTGTTTTAGATTCCGTCTCTCACAGTTGAAGTGTACCTATGATAAAAATTACAGACTTCTACATGCTTTGTAAGTGGGCAAACCTGCAAAATCGGCAGTGTATCAAATACTTGTTCTCCCTATATATATATATATATATATATATATATATATAAATAAAATATTTTTTTTTTTAGATCAAAATGACTGATTTTGTGGTAGTCATTTCGAGAAATTTGCATGTTGTTTTTTTTTTTTTTTCATAATTAGGATGCCACATTTACCATATTATTATGTTAGATGTACAATAGTCACACATGGCAATAAAACAAACAAAACGCATGAATCTTGTTTGGTATTACAAAAAAAGGCTGGTCCAGTGGTGTGCTATCCAGCTTTAATAACATGATCGCTTAGGGTGGGAAATATGACCAAAATCTTACAAGTAAACCACAGCAATAAGCAATTGCTTAATACAAGTAAAAAGCTCTCAAGTAATTAAGTAATCAAGTAAATGGTCAGTAATAAAATAAGAACTTGACAACAAATGACAATATGACAAATAAATACAACAAAGATACAGATACAAACAGTGCTTTAAGTTTAAGTAGGCTACTGTTTTTTCCCGTTATTGTTGTTTGTTTAACATTAACGACACAGACAGGAGCAGGTATAGGCTATATTAGGTTGCTTTCACTTTAAGACCTACAGTAATGCGCAGATACAATGCTGACACACATCCCAAACTTTTTACATACGACATAACCGCCAATATGGACATAGGCATAATAATGTGTGTATTCGATCGTTCAAGGGCAATGGTATACTCGCGCGAGCGCTGATAGGTGGCAAATGCGTGCACAGAATCCGCAGCCAGTCTGACATCGGTCCGTGTGTCAGTACTGAATTGAGTTTGTGGTTTACATCGCTTTTATTAACTCTTTTTAGTGCTATCAGGCATATAATACTTTTATTTGGTCATTATGCGAGGTGAGAAAGATTCGCCTTCGCTTTCACGATCACAGAACAGGAGAACTGTTAGGTGAAGAATAAAATCTGTTTTATGTGTCTGTGGTACAATCCAAAAGAGACTCGCGCCAATAACATGAAAGCTGATTGGCTGCAATATAAGCTGCATGTTGGTCTCATTTGTAGTTGTAATACAGCGAACTATAGTTGGACTAGCGAAAGAAAGAACTACAACACCCCGGAATAAACACACACACATACACACACTCTAAAGCGCTGCGGGAGCATTTCAATGAGCAATAGACACGCTATAGGGGCAATAGACAGCGCCGCGGGTGCATTTCAATGAGCAAGAGGTAGCATTACATGGACGTAGGAAAATTAAGACCTGTTGAAAATTATTTAAGACCTAGAACTCAATACTTCAGCGAATTTAAGACTTTTTAAGGCCTAAAATTTTGATTTTGAAATTTAAGACTTAAGACCCCGCGAGTACCCTGTTTAAAGCAATTTATTGTATAAACTGCTATTAACGTGACATGATTTGACGGCAGTGCCAAACGCTGCTCCTAGTAGCATGGACGTCATTGGGATGTTCGCTAACTGTATAGGCTACCCCTGCTCAGGTATTTTAAATATTTTTGCCCCTAAGCAAAGAGCAAAAAAGAACTTTGTCTGGAGCACATTGGGGCCTAAAGATCAGTATATATCTTATACATGTCACACAGAGAAGTGTCAGGACACACACCTGCCAAAGTCACACAGTTTGAGTACAGCTGTGTCTGGGTCCACCAGGAGATTCTGTGGCTTGATGTCTCTATGGCATACGCCTTGGGAATGAATATACGCCAGACTGCGAAATAACTGATACATATACACCTGAGAAAGAAAGAGAAAAATTGAAAAAAAATTTAGGGGCGGAACAACAGAGAAGAGAAAGATGTTATTGTTTACGGTCCATGTACATATGAACAGGCACAGTAGCAGCAGTCATAATAACACAGAGACTTACTTTGACATAGATAATGGGGATGGTGGTCTTGGACTTGTTGAAGTGGCGTGCCACCCTGTACACGGTTTCTGGTACAAAATCAAGCACCAGATTTAGATACACTTCATCTTTCTGAGGAGAAAGAGAGAGAAGAGAATGTAGATTAGATTGGCCAAGAGAGATAACATTCTTCAAACATATATTATTCAATATGACAAAATTATATCGCTGGGATATAAAAATGGAAAGGTTGGACAGAAAAACCAACCTTTTCCCCACTGGAGTAGAAGAAGTAGCGTAGCCTGACAATATTACAGTGGTCCAACTTCCTCATTATCTGTAGCTCACGGTTCTGTAGTGAAATAAATGATGTGTGAAGGACAGTAAAAGCACGCAATGAAAATCAAACATCTATTTTATTTAATGCATTCATCTGTGAAAATGTGTTGCTCTGACTGTGCAGCCCATTTAAAACTAGTGCTGCACAATCAAATTAAAACGCACTGTAAAGTTGAAGGCTGTGCTCTGTAAGATACTACACACTCATGATTCAGTGTTTTCACACTTAGAGTGGTTCCATTTACATTTGATATTAACATGCGTCTCAGGTCTGTGATTAGACAGATTGCCATTTAAAGCTTTACAAGCGCCGTGAACGGCAAGTACTCCAAGCTCACATTTGAATAACATATTTATTATATAAACGTTTATACAGAACGTAAAAGATGCAGAAAATCAAGTTTTGCAGACAGAATGATAAAAAAGGCTGTCAATTACATATAGAAACAAAGAAATTATGACAGCAATATATTACACTACATATTCTAATACAACTGTAATATTGAATAATTATAATAAACATTACATTGCAATAACAGAATATTTAAGTGGGAAAAAAATGTGGTCTGATACCCTATTACAATTAAAGGTGATCAAAATAAAAGACCCAAGTCCACTTTTAAGCATAGGTACAATGTTAATGGCAGGAAAATATATATTTTTTAATTTGGTTCACTTTAAGGTTTATTTAAAAGAGGTTCAGGTCTTCTGAAATTATAAAGAGCAACACTTCCTCAAGGCAGCAGAGCCTGGACAAAACAACTTACTTTGGAGTCATAAGGCATTGCTTGCTACTTTGTATTTTATGAACAAGCTGTTGAACATGAAAGGGAGTCTTTCGATGCGATCTTAAGCCTTTTTGTTCTTTTAGCTTTGAAATCCAAGCAAAAGCAACAAAATAATTACAACGTGCCTGTAGCAGCCTGATTTAAAAGGCCTACAGCATTACAAGTAAAAACCTTTTATTTTGTCTTGTGTGTGCATGAAGGTTTTATACATTTCAGGGTGTTTTATTATTAAACTGATATTAGCTTGCATATGCAAGTTATCATACTGACCTTAAACCTCTTATCCTGAAGCACCTTCTTTATGGCCACCATCTCCTGGCTGTCAATGAGCCGAGCCTGGTACACCACTCCAAACGAACCATTCCCGATCACTTTGATGTCTGTGTATGAAACCTCCTGAGGACGGTCGGGACCCTGCCCTGGTGTGGCTACTACCGTTGTTACTTTCCCACTATCCCCTAAAGACACAAAAAAACAAAAACAAATGCTCACTGACTGAAACATCTGACTGTCATATCAATAGAATCACAATGAAGATTGAAACCACACGAGCCTGTGTTAGCATGTAGAACCTGAATTAAATGCTATATCAGGGGTCGGCAACCTATGGCACGCAGAGGGATAAATCACCAAAAAAAAAAAAAAAAATTCACCTCCGGTCGTGTGAATGGTTTGTTGGATCTGCTCACCAGCACAGGTTAAAATCTCACACTATAGCTCCTAACTTAATAAAACAGACTGTGTGACTGATGAATGATTGACTGTGAATGATTACCTCAATATGTACATCCGTATGTAATTTCGAGGGACTTTATTTAAATTCAAATGATACATTTGACCTGATATTACAATTGGTTGTTCTCTAAACACCTTCTAAAACAAACTGCATTAAACCATTGTGTACAACAGGTGAAGTAACACAAGTAATTCTTACTAAATAAATTCCACTAACAATTTTCTCATTCTCAGTTTTTCTGTACTTTTACTTCTATTCTAGCTTCTGTCAAGAGAATTTGACTATTGCACTGTATGAACAAAAATTTAACATTTAATTTTTTTGCATTAATTATTACTCCGCTTGGAAAACAATATAATATCTCTGTGATAAAACGCAGCATTTTGGCTAAAGCCCCGTTCACACCGCCAGCGACATGATCCCATTCATTTTCAATGGAGCGCTGGCGACACGAGCGACAGTGACCGTTGTCGACAGAATGTAGGCGTGTCAAGCGACGGAGACACGCAACAAAAGTTCAGAAATTTCAACTTTATGCAAATGAGCAGGGAATTTCACAAGCGACAACCAGTAGGAGTCAAGAATGTCAGTGAAGCTCATGTCACCGCCTCGAGTGCAGGCAAGACACAACAGGACAGAGTTCCGGAGCGATTTCACCGTTTTATATAATTTGAATAACCACATACATGGATATAGGCCTAATAAAATGATGCATGGAAAAGAAACTTTTGGCAGTCTTAGTGAGTTTGATTCATACATTGATAGTTCGTGTTGTTATATGATGCACTGAACAGTTTAGCACCGCTGCAGTTCATTTTACAGTTTCTCCTGCATTATGTTGATTATTAGGGACAAGAAAATTGATTATTTGCCAAACTTGAATGACGTTTTAGTCATTTTGAACAGTATGAGGGAGTTTAATTTGTTGATTAATCGATCGATAATCTGGTTAATGATTTAATGTACTGAGCTCTGCTGTAGTTTATATCACAACACTCTCCAACAGCAGAATGCTACTTTTAATTCTTTTAAGTCTAATTCCTAGTCAAATTAGAATGATATCTTAGTTTTATAAAGTCGCTGGCGGTGGCGGTGTGAATGGGGCTTAAGACTACCAGACCATGGAAATTTTTACTTGGCACAATAAATGAGTGCAAAATATAATTTGTGTTCTATGAGAATTGTGTGACGTCCATGTAGTCATTATATGCGGCAGGATTTGTGGTAGGCAAGCTCCTTATGGTAAAAACACAGTAAAATGGCTCTGACAGTATTAATTATGAAGCTACCGTGTAATTTCATCTTAAAAAAACATGAGTAATACTTCCAATTAAGTAGGTGATTTGAAAAGACAAAGTCACATTTATGATTCTGTTATTGTGCTTTGCATGCTTTTTGAAACCTGAACTCACCAGTGCCCATTTATTGTAATTGCATAAGAAATGGTGATCAGCACATTCCTCAATTTCTCATGTTCCATGTAAGAAAGTCAAGTTTGGATCAACACGAAGGTGAGTAAATGGTGAACTATTCCTTGAAACTACTCAGGCATGCCTGAGAGGCAATTAAACATGAAAATATTGAGTGTGTTAAACAGCTAACCAGTGTTAGATCTACAGCAGATAGATCTTTTAAAACTCATTGGTGCCCTCTTATCCAGCATGCTATGCCTTTTTGCCACTCTGTCTGACAGGTGTTAATAGTAATCCAACACCCATGTTTAGATGCGTGTCCAAACACAACAGAACAACGAGCAAAGCTTATCACTAGAAATAGCAGAAACACCCTTAAGACTGTTTGAACACGGGTGGAGGATGAGAAAGCTAAAATCTGACCGCATTTCCACCTGTGGACAAGAGCAGACCTGAATAATGGGGATGCCTGAAGACAAACAAAGCCATAGGGTGATGTTTTGTCCGTCAATTCCTGTCAGTTTAGATTTAGAGAAGGAATGACAGATTCACCAAAACAAATGCTTTGTTTCATTACAAGGCAAAATTATTATTTGCTGGATCAAAGCAGAGCAGACAGCTGTTGTCATTGCTGCTATTGAGATTTTTTTTCATCAGAAAAACACTTCAAGTGGGATACAGGATACTGTGGGTTAGTGGCCAGTTAATATGGCCATCACATAAAATGTCAAGTTTTAATGACAATTTTTGGATGGAAACACCAAAAAGAAAAAACTTCTACATTTAAGGTGGATATATTTTTAATCAGGTAGACAAGCTCATTAACTATGAGGGAAACATTCACAGAATAAATTGCTAAACCAGTCATGAGACTGAATAATTATCTCGGAGTTAAAAAAAAAAAAATATCACATAGAACCTGAACTGTCGCGATTCTGAAAAGCCAGAACCAAAGCTAGTTATTAAAATACTGGCTAGTATTACCTCCTATGATGTGAGAGAGAGATACAGGTCATTTAACCGAACTGTCTTGTGTTCAATGATCATGTTTATGCCACTTAGCGGCTTTCAATGACGCACTGAATGATGATTTTACCTTTGCTTCCAGCAGAACTGTGTATATATACCTCACATACTTGCAAATAAAAATCTAATAAAATATATATTACAAATATGTAAAGGAAACTCAACTGCATTTTCCCAGATAAAAATGTGTGGCTAGAATTTATCAGGTTTTTGTGAGTACAAATGTCAGCAGGCCAATTAAAAAATGGCTACTAGGCTGAAAAATATGTAGACAAAAACAGCCATGGCTGTTGTGTGTTGTAACTACTGGTTCAAGGTTTCTCAGAGGACCATGGGTTACAGTCGTACATCCATCCACCCACTTGATCTCTCCTCAATCCTAGTAATAACACCCATCACCACTTCCCATGGAAATCCAGCAGTCAGCACCAGTGCAGATGAACGCTGCTGCCAGCACTGCAGTCACTGGGAATCATTTATAGAGCACCAAATGAAGAGGTTTATGCCTCTAGGGAAACCACTAGTTTTCACAGTAGTCCAACCACCAATTTACAAATGGTCATTTTTCCCTCATAGGACGCAGTGTTTAAATTCGAATCTTTGGTATGATAGCTATATTAGATTGCGATAAGGGAGTCATTAAACATTACATTAATAATGTGTTATATATATTGATTCTGACATATTCCCTTAATGAACGTAAACACCTATATGAACAAGCAAACACCACTTTAGTACTCTGTTTAACATGTATAATTTCTCGTTCAGATTAACGTTAAGGATATTTATGATGCGATTAAATGCATCCAGAGTAGCACATGATATTTAAAGTAAATGCAGAATTGAAGATACAATCTGTTAGATGTTATGCTAACTGAGCTTTGTTGCCAAGCGAGCACATCTTGAAGAACACGACGTCTAAAGATCCTACAGACCACAAATCATATTTTAAAACAGGGCTCAATGGGCCAAAAATATGATGCACTTATATCGATCATAACAGATGTGTTTAGTGCTCGTTCTGATGAAGGATTGTCGAGCTAATGTAGTTAGCGCAATCAAAGCCCTTGATCCGTCTACAAAAACAAGCTCACGTTAGCTTAGCCAGTTAGCCGCCTAAAGTAGGTTAACGCGATCATTACAAAATAATCAAACAAATTAATGAACATCATGCTACACGGACTAGCACTTCGGCTTTTATTAGTCTACTATCATCACATTTATTGTGATTGTCGCGGGATGTCATTAAATGATACTCACTGCCCAGCTTTAGGTTTCCGAAAGCAGACGAACTCCCGGCTGAGGCCTGCGCGCCCCCCGTCTTTCCTGAAGAGCTTCCACCAGCGACGGCTGATCCGGCGGCGGCTGCAGCGGCTCCCGGGACCCCCGGAGGCTCAGCAAACGAGCTAGTCCTGGGCCGCCCGCTGCCGCTCATATCGGGTTTCGTGTGTGCCAGAGCGGGGGTAAAGAGTGCCGATAGACTGGCCCAGGCGCGTAGTGGATATGTCAATTTAAACAACAATAATCGTTAAAAAAAAAAAGGATCCCTGAACTATTCTATCGGTAAGGTTGTGCGCCTCCTCTTTCTTCTGTGGCTGGGCAACTGGAGCTGACGCACAGTGACGCTCTGTGAGTATTGCCTTCTGGGTAATGAAGTTCAACAACGCTCTCACATGCATAGATCCTGCAGCACAAGAATTACCAGCTTTTCATTATTCCTTCATGCTAAGGACCCCACAAATATAATAAAACAGTTGTATACAAAATGAGTTAAATGCCTTTTATATTATCATTGCAGTAAAATAAAAATAAATGATTTATAAATACTATCTGCAAAATATACTTCGTAATAATCTGACAATTTATGTTTAGGCCACTCAATATACCATCCTAAAGATAAAAATGTACTATAAAAATGTACTTACTATAAAAATGTCCGCATTATAAGAATAATCATAATTAATCTCCATTAATTTCCATTATTTAGAAAGCTGAAACCCATAACCTCAAGACATGACAATAAGTTGTCTATTTGCATAAAAGTAGAATAGTGCTGTTCCCCTAATATTTTGGGGAAGTGAATGGAAATGTTTTGATGTCAATGTATATAATTTGTGGGACTAATCATAATCTTTATATGTGAGGCTTACACATTTCAAGAACACAAAAAATGGCCTTATGATTTTCACTTTCTATAAATGTTGTGATGTTTAGATGTTTCATTATTAACGAATTTATTGGTGGTAATGGGGCCGTTACATCAGCAGACATAGCCTCACATTCACATACTCCAGCTAGCATCCAAAAATGCTTCAATCAGAGACTGTCCATCACAACAGCTAGAGTTTGACAGACAGTCTTTCTGTCCAATCACCACCTTGCACAAGCCACACGCGAACCCCCCATGGGGCGGGGCAGCATGCACAGAGCAAGGAACAGAGGCCAGACAAACGGTACATTTCCATTTCCATATCCACGATCGTGTTTACGTCAATATATGCAACGAGCAGTGCGTCGCGCTGAATAATACTGCTTCGCTGCGGTGAGAAACGCATTGTGAACACCGTAAAGACGAGCGCTGCACGAGGAATTGCCCATCTGCAGCGCGCGAGGCGAGATTCGGAAACGGTTGGGGAAAGAAGGCCTCCCCTCAGCGTTTCTTAGACCTGCGGGAAAAAGTGAAGAGCGCCGCCTGACGACCGCCGTACATTGGGGTGGCTCGCTCAGGAGACAGCGGTGCGCTGCATAAGCTCTGGCAAAATCTGAAGAGCGCCACCAACTGCTCGCCACAAGGTAAACAACTCGTGTGAAACCTGCTAAATGATGAAGTCTGTGTGCATTAATACTATTAATAATAATAATAATTACTGCCTAGAAGCTGCTTGATATTAAGGCGTATTATCAATCAGTTGGATTTCAGCATCTGCATTAGTAATATTCTTGTCGTTTATGATGGAGCGCAGATTGTGGACTCTTTATATTACACAACTTTCATATGTCATGCACGGATTAGGTAAAATATTTAAAGTATGAGAAATCCACATGATGTTCTCAATAATATTAAATGCAATTAAATATTAAATAAATGTTTTCATAAATATCTGACAGTGTTGACAAAAAGTATGGACACAGCTGTGAAACCTCATAAAAAAAGATTATATATATATATATATATATATATATATATGTTTACATACTAACCTACTTTTCTCAGGAACTAGTAGTAATATTAAGTTATTCGAAGTCTGCCCTTGGCTGATTTGTATGCCAGGGTACATATCAGTTTAGGACAGACTTCGAATATTAAACTTAATATTACTACTAGTTTGAGAAACACTGATATAAATGGAGTACTGAATTATGGTTGGTTTTATGGCTGTTGAATGATGAAATAAAGAGAAAATCAAATGAAATTGTACAGTTGTGTTAAGAACATAATAGCGAGCGACAATCTCTAAGTGGAAATGTTGCTATCTGTATAAGTTGGATTTTTTTGTTTTATTTCAGGTTGTTTTTAGGGTTCGGATTCATTTCTGGCATGGGAATATATACTGAACGCAGTGACTGTGACTCATCATAACCCCAGCACTGTATCTTCTCTTCAGCACACCAAAAGTTTTCGCATCTTAATAGGTTTCGAACTGTTCTGCAGTTACCATGAATGAGCAGGAGTATGTGGAGCATCAGTACATGTGCAGCGAGTGCCAGCAGCTCTTTAATACGCTGGAGGAGGTGCTGGTGCACCAACAGATCCACACCGGAGCAGAGGGGGACGAGGTGGAAATCCTGCCGAGCCTTGAGGACTGTGACACTGGGGAGAGCCAGTATCAGTGCCTGGAGTGTGGAGCCATCCTCAGGAACCCAGACGAACTGCTGCTACATCAAGAGCTGCACATGAGAGAGGCAGGCCAGGGTGAGTGCAGTGCTTAACGTGTGCTGTACATGTCAGATTGTTTTGTTTGGAAGTGCATGTAATCAGCACCTTAATGCTTTATTTTCAGAGCTATGTGAGGTTACAGAGGTGGATGCTGTCGATGCAGAAGTGCCAATCCAGTACCAGTGTCTGGAATGCCTGGCTCTCTTTGACACACCTGAACTGTGGTTGGCACACAGACAGACACACAGCAGAAGCAGCACCCACAGCAGCCTGAGCACTGACACAGTGAGTACACACACACACACACACACACACACACACACACACACACACACACACACACACATACACACACACACACTGATAAACAGAGCTGGGTATCCATGCTTGCAGATCTGATTCTCTCAGCTTTTTATTTGATTCGATTCCGGTTCATTTGGTAATGTTCCAGCTTTAATGTTCATTTGTATATGAAAGTAATTCTCTCTCAGCTAATTAACCTTTTGACTTAGTATATTATGAAAATGTAAATTTTAAATGAACAGACTATGCAGTTCTGTGGATACCAGCAAAATAAAACATTACTTAAGGAGCAGTGTAGATATCCAATATTGACAGACTAAATAAACAAAACAAATCTGTAATATCAGATTCGAGCAAATAACTCTAGTAGTGTCAGTAACACAATATTGCTGTCTAATAGAGAAATCAATTAGGGTGTTTTCACACTTGGGTCCTCTTTAAAAGAACTGAACTTAGACTCCCTTAAGTGGACCAAGAGGTGAACCAAGTGAAAAAGGACCCAGTTCTCTTCACGTTCACACTGTCCCTGTACCTGAAATAGGACTCAGATCCTTTTTTGATCCACTTTAGTAGGAATGTGGTCTCAGACCCCTTTGTGTTCATACTGTTGCTTTTTGGATCTAGTCCAGTTCATTGTTTGATGGCTTACCTTATGGCCTTCAAAATTTGATCCAAATCACTTACATTGTTTGTGCCTCAGTAACCAAGATATTTGTTTGTGAAGATTATTTATTGCAGAAGGCAATGATAACATCAGCATACAAAAAATAAACAATACAATAAAATAATAAAAGAAAGATGCAAATTAAATAAACTGCTTTAAATTTTCCAGGTAAAGTATAGGTATGCCTAAAAGCAGCATTCAAGTAAGAAATGGAATGAAAAAACAAAACTGCATATTCTTCACTCTATGACGTACTCCACTGATTCTTATATTAGGCTAGTAATGCAGATGTTTACATTCACTTAAGACAAAACCACCTGTTTATGTGAAACTTGTGTGTTTTTGACACTTTAAAATAAATGCAATAAGACGCTAAAGATTCCATTTAGTACACGCGCTGTGACAGCTGGCTTCTGTGCATGCGCTTTAGGTGTGTGCGCTCGTAAAACCATTTTAAACTGGCAAGGCGCGCAGCCGCGTCTCTCTTACACAGTTCGGAAGCGGTTGAAATTGCAATAAACAAGTGTAAGTTGTGAACAAATAGTTTGTAGAGATTTGCCAGAAGAAGCAGCCATGATGAACAGCCAATTTGTACGGAGGCATCTGATGACCAAACTACATTGGAATAGGCGAACAGAAAAATCAAGTAAGCCCAGAGCGGTTTGTGTTCAGATTGCGTGTTTTTAGTGAACCGTACCATAAAATGAGATCGAACCGTACCCAGACCACCTGCCGAGATGGTCTCGGTTCGGTTCGCTTTAAAGGGGTCTGAGATCGTTTGGAGTGTTCACATATGGGCCAAAAATCACACGAACCGCGCTCAGACCCCTGAAAAGGACCAAGTGTGAAAACACCCTTATTAAAATAATTGAAGCTGTTAGCTGTCTACACTGCGAGTGCCACTGCCAGGCTCTTGAGGTACTCAACAAACAACTTGTGTGAGTACATACTCAGAGAATAAAAGATGTCTTGTCATTTGAAGAATCATTATCAAGATCATTTAAATGAAGATTGTGATTAATCAGAAACTCAGTATTTTTACCCAACCTTACTGAAGAACTATCTTCTAAACAGTCTAATTTCATTTTGTGTTCTGTTTCAGGAATATGTTCTTCAGGCAGATGGTTCAGTCACTCCGGTTCAGTTGCTCAATGTGCAAAATCTAGTTCTGGATGAACAGAGGGCAGGCCAGATCCTGACTCTAGCCCAGGTCTGTTGCATACTACATACATTTATACACACACACAACAAATACATTCTTTAAAGGGGGTTTGTTTTACACTTATCTAACCAGGTGTGATGCAATAAAAGTGAAGTTCTATTTCTGTCGCTGAAAACCGTTGTTGGAAATACGTTGCAACATGCCAATTTAAAACATAGTGTTAGGATCAGGGGCCAGATTCACAAAAGTTCAAGGGTATAAAAATAAAGAATAAAATTCTTCTTAACTGCTATTTTCTTCTTATTTTATCTACTTAAAGACAAAATCAAGTTTTTAATGTTGTTTATATGTCTATGTGGTGTTTTTAATATGCTTTAAAGGGATATTTCACCCAAAAATGAAAATTCTGTCATTTAATTACTCACTCACCCTCATGTCGTTCCAAACCCGTATGAAATCTGAGAGCTCTCTGATCCCTGCATAGACAGCTATTAACACTTTTAAGGCCCAGAAAGGTAGTAAAAACATTGTTAAAATAGTCCATATGACTACAGTCGTTCAACCTTAATTTTATGAAGCAATGAGAATACTTTTTGTGCGCAAAAACAAACAAAAATAACGACTTTATTCAACAATTTCATTCTAGCCGGTGTCAGTCTCCTACGCAGTTTCTGTTGTAAGCAGTGCAGTGCTCTTTTGAGTTCTACGGCAGCCGATGCTGTTCACGTGAGCACCACGAAGCATGCGTGTGATGACGACGCAGGAGGTGCACTGTTTACAACGTAAACTGCGTAAGAGACTGACACGGGCTAGAATGAAATTGTTGAATAAAGTCGTTATTTTTGGTTGTTTTTGCGCACAAAAAGTATTGTCATCGCTTCATTAAATTAAGGTTGAACCACTGTAGTCACATGGACTATTTTAATGATGTTTTTACTACCTTTCTGAGTGTTAATTACATTGCTGTCTATGGAGGGGTCAGAGAGATCTCGGATTTCGTCAAAAATATCTTAATTTGTGTTCTGAAGATGAACGAAGGTCTTACGGGTTTGGAACGACATGAGGGTGAGTAATTAATGACAGAAATTTCATTTTTGGGTGAACTATCCCTTTAAGACAAACTATGTGCAAAGTCATAAGCCTTTTCTCCTTAAAACTGCAGTTTACCAAAGACAGTCTCAAAAGCGCGGTTTGAAGTCGCTGGAGTTTTTTAACGTCACAAACTACCTTGTAACCAATCACATCAACGTGCATGCGGGCAGGCTTTAGCAGACTTTTAGTGGAGGAGGGGCTAATTTGCATATTCATGATTCCGCGTATACTAAATGAAGCAAGGGTGTTGCTATCTATTTTAAGGCATGAAGAAATTTTTTTCACAGGAAAAAAATGTTTAAATATGTAATTTTGGAGATCAAAGATGAGTTTTGAGGGATACAATTATTGACTACAGGGGGACTTCAAGATAAAGTAAATTGTAGCCAATCAGCAGTAGGGGGTGTGTCCACTCATGATGGGGAAGGAGAGAAGAAGATTTGAAGAAAGACTGTAGAAAGAGAGTGGCTAAGAGACATTACAAAAGAGAAAAGCTCAGAGGAATATCACTGGGAAAAGAAGAGTGTGATCAGGCAAGAGCTTTAGGACCCGTTCTTACGAACTTTCTGTAAATTTTCTTAAGAAATTTCTTGAATCTGGCCCCAGGTTGTTCCCATCTTATTCATTCTGAAGGTTCAGTGTGATAATGTCTGGGCCTATTGCCATATTTATTTTAGGATGCTGTAGGTCCCTATTTCCTAGCTTACCTTTGTTGCCTTTATTTTTCAGGCTCTTCGAGAGCAGGAAAACCCATCTAAAACAGCAGCCACTCCTAGAACTATGCTAGTACCAGCAAACGCTTCCCTGCCCGGCTCCACCTCTGCAATGCTCCGCCTACAGTTCTGCTCCGCCCAAGCGATCGCTGATGGTTCTGCCTCAGCTACTCTTCGAAAAGCTAAACTTCTCGCCCCTCTCTTACCTGCCGATCCTATCCGTCTGGACAATGTGACCACTCTGAACCTTCTCCCTTCCTCTGGTCAGGTGAACACACTAAACAAGGAAAATGAGGAAATTTTAATTATCCATCCTTATGAGTGTTCTGAGTGTAATCTGCTGTTTAGCACACCAGAGGATTTCCTTCAACACCAGGGGGAGCACTTCTTAGGCCAGGACAAAGAGAGTGGGGACACTGGGGTGATGGTGGGGTATGAAGACAGTTCTGGGGGTAAGGAAGATGAAGGAAGAAGCGATGGATCAGAAGAATGCAGCAAAGTTGGCAAAGTTAGTAGTGGGAGACGTACATACACTGCCCGCTCAGCTGCTTTGGGTTTGACGTCGTCTGTCTCATCCAGCAATCTTCAGTGTGAGGAGTGCAAAAGAACGTTCACCTCAGCCAATCGGCTTGTGGCACACCTTCGTGTGCATGAACAAGGAACACACGAGTGCCCAGAGTGTGATAAAGTGTTTAAGAAGTTGGTGTCCCTTCAGACACACATGCGCACACACTCTGGTGAGGCCCGTTTTCTGTGTGTGGACTGTGGACATGGTTTTACCACAGAGATGACTCTTATGATACACAGGTACTAACACACATAAACTCTATCGCCAAACATCATAACTTGTTTGTGATTTGCATACTCTCTAATAAAACATGGCATTTTTGTTTTGTCTTCTCCATTTAAGGAAATCCCATACATCTGAGCCACTGCACAAATGCCCATTTTGTGCCAAAACCTTCACCAACATGACCAAGTTCTTGTACCATCGCCGCACTCACAGAGTACGTGAGCCAACCACACCAGTCTCTCAGGTAATAGTTGGTTTTAGGAAATTAGCGATGCATAAGATCGGTATCATGTTTTTTATCTGTCGATATTAGAGATTAAACTTATTGTTTAATTTATCCACATTGGTCAATATTGGATATATATCGTGCAATATTTCCTCTATTATTTCCTTTAGATTGTCTTAGGCCTTCACAAAATTGAACTTGATCTTTAAAAACACTGGGGATGCACTGATATTACAATTCTGTACAAAACTGATATTCTGATGCACAATATATCGGCCATCATATCGGTATCGGCTAATATGTTCATTTTTAATGTTATCATTATCGGCCCAATAAGAAAATTTTTCAGCAGAGACACTTCAGATGCGCACTGTTCACCATGATGGTTTTGAATTGCTTGAAATGATCCCTACTGATAAATTATTTTCAATTTTTGGCTGATAACCGATAAATGCCTCATATTAAAATTCTATATTGTTTTGTCTAAATAAAACATAAAACAGTAAAAACTAAAATCAATTGTTTAAAAGGGAATTTTGGCATCACATTATATTTTACAGGGTGAAAAATATATTGCTAAAGATTACATTTTACAGTATTATTAAATAATGACAGCGTTAGATTACAAGCAAAGTTAATCTAAATGTGAAAACAGAGGAAATGAGCATGTGCAATTAAATATTCAGTATTGGTGATGCATATCCAATATTTACATTTTTAAAAATGTATAAATCAAAATTTTTTAATAGAAAACATCTGCTTATATTCAGTATTGTAGAGATGCATCCATTAAAAATTTGTAAAATAGAGGTCTAACTTTGCATTTCCCTTTTTTCCATTGGTAATTAGATGCAAATTTAGAAATATAGAATCATTATTTTTTTTGTATGAATTTACAGTTAGTGCTATTGTTTGTTTTATCCACATAAACTGCAGAACCTAATAATTACACAAAGGCCTATTATATACTTTTCTTTCCTTAAAATGGAACTGAATGTGAACCTGTTAAAAACAAAAAAAAAATTGTGAGATTAATTCAACTCTCTCCCCTCTGCAGTTTGTACTGGCACAGCAGTCACCTCTCTCTATCATCCAGAGAGCAAGAGAACGAGAGGCTTCTTGGAGGAAAGAAAGACAGGCGGTGACAATTCCTCATGTGAAAGATGACAGAAAAGAGTCAAGCGACACAGGTCCTATGCTCATTGAAGGTGTTGCTGTGGTCTCCCAGTCTTCAGAGCCGACAGAGAATGGGCTTTATGCTGAACACTCAAACACAGAACAAGACCAAAATGGAGGGAAAATGCTGACAGACAACTCAAACCATTCAGCTACTGCCAGTGTGGAAGGAGGAGGAGTGGGTGAAGAGGAAGGTAAACACAGGACTCCTGCTGTTGAGGAAGAGCCAAAGTTTCAGTGCTCTATTTGTAAAAAAAGATTCTCCTCGCAGGTCCGTCTGTTGCGCCATCGCCGAACGACTCATATGACCGAAAGGCGTTTTAAATGCAACATCTGCGGGAAACCGTTCAAAAAGCAAATCCATCTGCGAAACCACCTGCGCACACATACGGGCGAGCGGCCGTTCCAGTGCAGCGTATGTGGAAAGACCTTTTCCTCTCTTGCGAATCTTTCCCGCCATGGACTCACACACACAGGAGTTCGTCCGTACCGGTGTGACGTTTGCCACAAAGCCTTCAGCCAATCGTCAAATCTACGTCAACACCGTCAGCATCTTCACAGCAATGCAACACCCTCACCCTGTCCAGACTGCTCTGCCACTTTTATCCGTCCCGCTAAACTCGTAGCTCATCGTTTTCTTCACCACCCAGGGTCACCGGCGCCTTACCCCTGCCCGCACTGTCCCGAAGGGTTCTTGCGCAAGCGGCAGCGAGACATACATTGCCTGGAGGAGCATCCTGACCTGACACAACCGCACTGCATCTCCCAGGACTCCCAGGTTAGAGGTCAGCAGGGTTCAACAGATGACACCGAGCAACAAAGCACTCCCTCAATGACAAAACCCAATCTGGATTGCACTATTTGCGGCAAGCGCTTAAACTCTCCTGCAAATCTTCGCCTGCACCAGCTAAGTCACGGACTTGGGCCCGGCCGGCCACGAGGCTCCAACTCCGCCCTTGGGAAGTCTCATCCCTGTCCGGTGTGTGGAAAGCTGTTCGTTTCAGCCTCAAGCGTTACGCTACACCAGAGAGTTCACACCGGCGAGCGTCCGTATCCTTGCGCGATCTGCGGAAAACGTTTCCGCCAGAACACGCACCTGCGGGAGCACCTCCGTACACATTCGGGCGAGCGTCCGTTCCGGTGCGAGTTCTGCGATAAGGGCTTTGTGCAGAGCATGCATCTGGCAGAACACCGGCGTACACACACGGGCGAGCGGCCGCATGCTTGCGCAGAATGTGGAAAGACATTCAAGACAGTTTCGAACCTTAGAAACCATCGCAAGACTCACGCTCGCTCACAAAAGCAACAAGAGCTGGAGCACAGCGGAGAAGCAGAGCCCGCAGAATCCAACACAGCAACTATTGCTGTTGTGGAGGCTTCTGAGATGGACATAGCAACAGCAATACCATCTTTCTGCCAGCAGGGCGTGCAGCTTGGACAGTCGCAAGTCATTCAGATACAGACATCTAACCTGACACAGGTCTGTATGCTAGTTTTGCTGTGTTTTGTTACAATTTTTGTGCATTAACTAACGGTTTATATTTTCTCACCGTTTCAGACTCAGGGCACTCCCACTATCATGTGTAATGAGTTTGGAGAGACTATAGCCATCATTGAGACAAGCGGAGACCTGGCAGAGGCCATCGAGCTGTACCACACTGCACTGGAGGGCGGCATCAACATGGAGGCCATCACTGTGGACAACCTGCAGTTATTGTGAGAGAAGTGAAGAACAGTGCAGCATTCCAGTGACCATCATCTTGGAGATTTGAATATCACAATTACAATATGAGCATAAGTAATGTTAGATGGGTCAGAACAAAAAGAGTTAAGGCAGATGTTGAATTGGGCCGTCTAAGACAAAGCGTTGCAAATTCAAGACATTGTATTAATTTCCATTAAAGTTCTTGAATGTGTGAATAAGTGTACCTCAAAAAGCCACTCTAATGGATCCATTCAAATATTTTTCAGCCTTGTTTTGACTTTTTTGAGACAAAAATAGGGCTGATTTTAGAGGATGCAACTGAAGTCTGGCTTGCTGATACTGCATGACACTTGTACTGACAGAGCCAGATAGAAGGCATAATGGCACACACGCCCATGGACAGTGGAGCGAGTTCATACTACAGGATGGCTTAAAATGATTCCTGGTTTACATTGTGACCTGCAGTTCTTGCGAGGGCATTGAGCTGAAGAGGGAAAACAAAACATGTTAGTGCTCATCATGGACAGACATTATGCACCATCACTGCGATGGACAAGGGATCCCCATGTGTTACATACATCACATTTCTTGGTCTGTACACTGAATGTTTGTAGCTTTTTTCATGTTATGATGCTGATTTGGAGAAGTCTTGCAAATAAATTTAAACAGTTCGTCTCTGTCTCCCTGTAATTGCTTTGAGGAAGTGTAGTAATAACAGAACTAGCCAGAAATCAGGATGTCACCTTAAAGGGATAGTTAAAATATTAACATTCTGTCATCATTTCCTCACTCTCATTTTTTTTTTTAAATCTGTATGACTTTATTCTGTGGAACAGATGTATATTTTGAATATCATGTTTCAACTGTTTCGGTACATACAATGAAAGTCAAAGGTGGACAAAACAACATTGGAACAAGCTGACTTTCATTGTATAAACAAAAAAAAACTGAAAATTTAAATGCTTTTGTGTTCCACAGAAGAAAGTCATACAGGTTTGGAATAATGTGCGGGTGAGTAAATTAACCTTTTTTTAAGTGAACTTCAATAAATCTCTTACAATCTGTTTTGATGTTACATGGAATCTTAGTCTCTCCATACTGTAATTGGCTTTGTAGGTTGATTTCCTGTACAGCAGCAAATCACAATGTAACTAATGGAAACACCTCGTCATCCCTTTATTCTTAAAAATCACATGAAGCATCTAATAGCTTGAACTATCAAAGCCTTCCAAAAATTTCAGAACTCAAAACGTCCTCCCCAGAGCATTTACATGGATGCCATTCCATAATCACACACAAAAACAGATTAATGATCTCACATTATTGTTGCATTCCAAAAATATAAATAATAAATTCAAAATACACGTCTATGATATCACCCAATCACAGTCCAGTGAAGAGGGTAAGGGCCAGATTTACTAACAGCTTGCGCCAGCGCAAACCCTCTTATAGCGTTAAAAACTACTGTCAAGATTTACTAAAGACATGCAGTGAAAAGGTGTGGACAGTTATTTTTGCAGCTGACCTTATTGTATATGCATTTGTAGGAGTTTCCCTTTCAGACTCAAAACTTTTGGAAGGGGAGTATTTAAAAGAATCACGCAAGGTGATTTACTAAGGTTTGCCTAGTCTATGTACTGGTGTTTGCGCCATTATTTAAAGGCCAAAAAAGCATAGCTGAATCTGAAATCGCCCCCTATACCCTCAAATAGGGCATTATTTTAAGGGGATAGCCATTTGTAGTGGTGTCCAAAACCATAGTGGATGTTATCGTTATGCACTCATTCAATCCCACATTGCACCACTTTTTATTTTTTTTAATTGCGCTCTCACGCTAATTTGCCTTTGGTAAATCTGGCCCTTAGTACTGTACTTGCTCTTTTTTTCATTTAACTTATAACGGAGAAGAGTCTGTTTCTTTAATCATCTATTTACTTGTATACTGAGAGATACAGATACATTTTAGAACTTACCAGTATAAAGTCTTTCTCTGATATGTAAATCAGCAAAACAAGGTAACGCAATAAGAACAGTTTATAACCATATTTCTTTATTTATCCTTTTGTTTTACAATTTCATTTCCTGTTACTGGCTTTGTTTCTTCCAATGATGCTTTTGCTCTTTATTCTGATGGTAGAGTCTTTGGACAATGTACAACAAAGACCAGCGTGCAGGAGAAGATCACCGTTGATGGCCTCCCAGTCCCAACTTACAGCCTTAAAGTGATTGAGGAAAGAACAATAAAGTGACGGGAGGAGGAATGAAGGGGAGGAATGTAAGTGGCAAATCAAATAATAATCGTAATAATAATAATAATAATAATAATAATAATAAAAGTGTACAACTATCAGAAAGATGTTCGGAGTGTCTTACAACAAAGGCCTATGTAGTTACTTCCTGGTAAGAAATAAAACATATTGTGAATACCAAGATAAAGAGCGTAAGAGAAAAATGTTTAAAAAAAAGGTAGTGGAAGTGCCTCTAGGAGCGAGGGAAGAGGGTGAGGTGAACTCATCCCTCTGTTTCTGCTAAAGAAAGAGTATATTAATAGGAATACAGTATATATATAGGTTATAAGGATCAGATCCACAAGAACAACAAAGCATTAATAAGAACAGTAATAATGAGAGATTTTATAACAATGACCTGTAGCATTACGTGTTGAAAAATCAAGTTTCTTCTCTAAAAAGTTAATAAAATTCTTATGGTAAATTCTTAAGAATATATTCCCAACATTCTCATTGCTCTGTGCTTCACCAGCTCATGAAAAGTTGAATAAAAAAAGGCAGGGAAAGAAATGTTTAAATATGTGGAATCTCTTAATATATGGAAAAACATAAAATCAATGGCAATAATGTGCCCGTTGACTTCTCTTCCATGACCTTTTCCTTCATGGCTGGCCAATCAGAGGCTTTGGAATGACTCCAGTTTGATTGACAACCACTAAAGCCAATCATAGGACGAAAGGTTTCCGAATGGCAGCGCACAGTTCAGAGTCCCTCACCGAAGGTTTTCAGTGCCTTAACAAAGCCTACCGTGAAAAGTCTTCAAAAATTAAAACACCACAGAAGAAAAAAAACAAAATATCAAAAATAAAAGTCCAATAAGTCTTCATTATCACTCAGCCAATGGAGGCCCGCCTCACAATGACCGACAATAACCCATGAACCAATTAAAAAAACACAACTCAGTCTGAAAATGGATTGGGTGCCCTCATACATCCCGCCTTTCTAGAGACATCAGCAGCACTGTGACTTCACTGGTGTACAGGACAGGCCCACTAGTTTCAAAGTCCAAAGGAAGCCTAATGACTAGGATAATGCTGTAAATTCAAGAGTGTAGGCAAGTGTCTGCGTGTGTCAAATGTAAAGTTTTCATAATGTCACGTAAAATACTGAAAAGTTTCAAAACCCCAAAGCGTTTTGAGGCGTCTCCCCTCATCTTCTCCATACACATGAAAATTTTGCTCTTGCTTTTTCTCTCTATGTCCGTCGGAGGCGATCATAGCAGAAACAAGACAACAAATGTAGATCATGCAGATGTTGAGGGGAGACATCTGGTCTTCAAGCCATCTGTCTGCCCGTCAACCTCATCTGGTCGAGTCCTGTGAATCACCAGCGTTTCTGGGCTCCTCCGGGCTGTTCTGCTCGCCCTCTCGCTCGGCATCTTTTTCCTGAAGATCTGCCCCCACAGACATGTCACTGGCCGCCACCCCAGAAGGTCCCGGTAATGAGGAAAGATCAGGAATGCCGGCTGTTTCCGACGGAGCTGCCGTTTGCATGATCTTTTGCCGGACCTCACGGATCTTGAGCTGTAAGCACACCTTAGTGGGGAAGATATCAGCGTATCGCGCCTGGAACGCAGCAGTAGCTTGAGCTATTGATCGACAGAGAGAGGGGCGAAAGGGGGAGAGAAAGACAGCATTAGACAGAGACAGAAACTGAACAGGAGAGGTTAAATACTATTGGACTAATGCAGAGATTTTCAATCCCAGGGACACCCAACTCAGGCTCTCAGCCAACATAAAGAGGAGCTAAAAGTTTTGTCTGTTCTGTCTCTCACACAAAGCCATTGTAATGCTTCAGAAGATTTATAATGTTGTGAATAAGTCATGGTGCATGGACCACTTTTATGGTGATTTTGCATCCTTTTTGATGCTTCATTGTCATTTTTTGTAATTGCATGGAAATGAGTAATTAGCACAGCATTTACAAATTCTTTTGTGAAAAAAAAAAAAAGAGAAATCATACTTGTTGATTTCCATCACTTGATGGTGAAACAAATGACAGATTATGACAGAGGCAACAGAAGATAGGGCTGCATGAAAATGATTAAACTGATAATTGATTATTATGTAAAAAATTATAAAATCACAATTATTAATCATGATAGTTGTCATTTTATAAATTTCATTGGAATTACTGCACTTTCATGTAAGCATAAATCAAGAGAATGTTAGTTTATACACAGGGTTCATTTTACCTCGTCTAGTCTCCTATTTATTATATTTATCATATAAATTAACACTCTCTCTACATTATGAAAACTAATTAAGCAGTGAAATTAAAGTTTTTTTCTATAAAAAAAAAAAACCCATTGTGACAGATGTTGCGCAAGTGGATTTATTCAGCTGCCACATATGCAAAAAATATCGTTGAGATCCATGTTTTATTACATTTCATCACAGAGAAAGTGCTCAGATTTATGCACCTGCAACCGCAAGCATAACCAAAATGTCACAAAAAACAAAACACACAAAATTATGCCAAAATGCCAGTTTTGTCAAGTATCTTTGTAAGCACAGTCTTAAATTACTTAAAGTCTTAAAATGAACATAAAGAGTTATGAAAATGGGATGCGTGTCAGAGCCGCGTCAGGTCTTAAAGTGACAGCAGCCTAATAAACCTGCTGCTGTCTGTCATTAACGTTAATCAAAGAACAAAAGAAAAAGAGAAAATCACTCACTGCTCTTGACTGAATCACTTTTGTAGCTTTAATAAAAATTTATATTTAATTTATAATTTATGCAGTGAAATGTTTGACAACGTTATTAAATTTCTGTATATTTTCTACCTGTTAGATCAAATATTTAAAATATACTGTATGTTGTTTCTACATTAATTTGGAGATTTAATGTGAAATTATTACAATATAAAAATATATTAAAAACTTTATTAAAAAAGTGTTAAAAAAACTTTTGCGATTAATTAAAGAAAGTGCGATTAATTAGTTCTTTTCTTTTTTTAATCAATTGACAGTACTAATATATATATATATATATATATATATATATATATATACACACACACACTCACCTAAAGGATTATTAGGAACACCATACTAATACTGTGTTTGACCCCCTTTCGCCTTCAGAACTGCCTTAATTCTACGTGGCATTGATTCAACAAGGTGCTGAAAGCATTCTTTAGAAATGTTGGCCCATATTGATAGGATAGCATCTTGCAGTTGATGGAGATTTGTGGGATGCACATCCAGGGCACGAAGTTCCCGTTCCACCACATCCCAAAGATGCTCTATTGGGTTGAGATCTGGTGACTGTGGGGGCCATTTTAGTACAGTGAACTCATTGTCATGTTCAAGAAACCAATTTGAAATGATTCGAGCTTTGTGACATGGTGCATTATCCTGCTGGAAGTAGCCATCAGAGGATGGGTACATGGTGGTCATAAAGGGATGGACATGGTCAGAAACAATGCTCAGGTAGGCCGTGGCATTTAAACGATGCCCAATTGGCACTAAGGGGCCTAAAGTGTGCCAAGAAAACATCCCCCACACGATTACACCACCACCACCAGCCTGCACAGTGGTAACAAGGCATGATGGATCCATGTTCTCATTCTTCTCATTCTGACTCTACCATCTGAATGTCTCAACAGAAATCGAGACTCATCAGACCAGGCAACATTTTTCCAGTCTTCAACTGTCCAATTTTGGTGAGCTCGTGCAAATTGTAGCCTCTTTTTCCTATTTGTAGTGGAGATGAGTGGTACCCGGTGGGGTCTTCTGCTGTTGTAGCCCATCCGCCTCAAGGTTGTGCGTGTTGTGGCTTCACAAATGCTTTGCTGCATACCTCGGTTGTAACGAGTGATTATTTCAGTCAAAGTTGCTCTTCTATCAGCTTGAATCAGTCGGCCCATTCTCCTCTGACCTCTAGCATCAACAAGGCATTTTCGCCCACAGGACTGCCGCATACTGGATGTTTTTCCCTTTTCACACCATTCTTTGTAAACTCTAGAAATGGTTGTGAGTGAAAATCCCAGTAACTGAGCAGATTGTGAAATACTCAGACCGGCCCGTCTGGCACCAACAACCATGCCACGCTCAAAATTGCTTAAATCACCTTTCTTTCCCATTCTGACATTCAGTTTGGAGTTCAGGAGATTGTCTTGACCAGGACCACACCCCTAAATGCATTGAAGCAACTGCCATGTGATTGGTTGATTAGATAATTGCATTAATGAGAAATTGAACAGGTGTTCCTAATAATCCTTTAGGTGAGTGTATATAAATATATAAAAAAAAATCAGATAATAATGCTTAATTAACCAAGAAAATAAGAAGTGATTGCAATTAAAATATGATTAATTGTTCAGTCCTTACTGAAGATGATATTAGAGCTTGTTTCTTTTGACCATATTTAAAAAAATACAGTGATAGATTACTATAACCATATTCAGAAATACATTCTGAGATATTCATAATATATTTTTTTTATTATATGTTTACTATTAGATTCTATTTTTAAAGAAAATTGCATATTTTTATTGCATCTGTCCAGGGACCCCCTGGATGAAAACTGTGGGTCAAATGAATAATGTTATTTCCATTACATTAGATTAGTGCTGTGAATGATTTGTATTTCATTTCACTTATGAGCTGTATGTGTGCAGTCTGTGAGCTGTGTGGGCGGTACAGTACTCTATACAAGTGTGTGCATTACCTGAAGGGAAGAAGCCATGCTCCTGGAATAGCTGCATGACAAGAGCTCTCCTCTGATCAAGAGTTCGCCTGAGAGAGGAGTAGGGCACCTTATCAAACTCCAGCTCACCCAGTATATCCTCTCCATCTTTACCAGAGAGAGACGAATAATTATAATGTAGCTGAATCCATGTAACATGGGCTGCAGAATCATGAAGGTTTTGTTTTACCTGGAGTATTACCTGGCCTATCAAAGGTGAAAATGTCCCCCTCACACTTTGCAGCACTTTTAGGCGTGTTGGGCTCTGAACTGCAGCTAGATCTGCGGCGGCTTTTCCTTTTTGGAGAGATAGGATCTTCTGTGGACGAGTCCAGGTCTGCATACAGAAGTGGGATTGAGGGCTAGATGATTTTTGATTTGATATGCAGGAAGAAATGTACTGACCCAGCACCCATCTAATTCATCAGTCTGTGGAGAGGTCTGAATGTTACTCTCACCAGTTGAGTTTTTCCTCTTCCTGCGGTAGCTGCCTAGTATGGCTCGTGGGGAGGTGGCCAGACTCTGCAGGGTTGGAGAGGGCAGCACCTCCTCTGGACGGAACTCTGGCAGCTCTGCGAAACGCTCCTCAAAGTACACCTCTGACAGGACCCTGCACACATGACCATTCACAAGATTCTGACCAATCTGCACATGCAGTGGGGTCCAAAAGTCTAAGAATGCTGAAACATTTTAATTTCTTTATAATATAAATAGGAATGCAACTAATACATTTTTACATATAATATTATGATTCTGCACTATTTCCAAGTCACTAATCAAATAAGCAAATTTGTGACTAGGGCTGGGCGGTATATATCAAGTTTGTACAATATATCGATATATTTTTTAGAAACGATATGGAATGAGGCAATACCATTTATATCGATATACAGATTCATACGAACGCATCTGAAAAATAGTGGAGTAACGTTACGCAGAGTGAGCTGATGCAGGGAAAGTGCATGATACAATTTGTCCTACACGACACATGCTTTATATTAAGGGCTTCAAAATAACTGGTAAGATATAGTTAACACGTATAGTTTAAAGCAGCTTGCCCTGTCAGATGCTCTGAGAGATAGGCTACTTGTGCTGACTGAAGATAAATACTTGCGCTGTTTAATGGGTTTGAAATGTGGTGCTTTCCTCAGTGCATAACTTACATTTCACAGGTATATTCTCCATCTGTAAATGTTAGAAAGTCATGCAAATATGTCCATTTTGCTGTCTGAGGAGCCTTCTGCAAGTGAATCTCCGCTAAAATTCAGGCTTCCGTGAATGAGCGCCACCGCGTGCATGCGCGGCAAACAGACGGAGCGCAATAGAATAGGAACGCAATAATTCTGACTAAAATATACATATTTCTAAAATATTTGTTGTTGGACAATAAATGTGCCATATGTGGAATTTTTAACCTACAAGTAAGTATATTTTTATGAAAGTGACCATTATAATGGGGTAATCAAATATAGGCTAATATGCTTTTGTTTTTATTTTAATTTTAGTTTAGTGAATTTAAAAACAAAATGATTAATTTTGTTTTTAGATTGTAAACCCCCTTTTTGCACATAATATATTGCATAGCCTACATTACATTCACTGTATTTGTTTATAGCCTTCAATATCAACATTGTTTTTAGGACATCATTGGGCAGGATGTGAAATAAAATTATTAAAATAAATTTAAAAAAAATTGTTTTATCCAAACAGAAAAACGTAGAAAATACCGGGATATATACCGTGTATCGCCATTCAACCAAAAAATACAGAGATATGATTTTTTGGCCATATCGCCCAGCCCTATTTGTGACTTATCATGTGAACTCCTTTGTATAAAAAGTACTAAGAATCACTAAGAAATTATGAAATTCATGAATTTTTTTAATTTCTGAATACACTTTTTCACTAAAACTTTTATGATAGCATAATTTGTTTCATAATGAACCGAAAATATTAAAAAACTTTATAACTATTTTAATGTCTTTAACGTTGTTTTATGTCATTGCTTTGGCAAAGTATCTGTCAAACAAACTAAAATCCAAAGTGCAATATGGCTTTGTGCCCTTACCAAATTGCAAAATAGTGCGATTTAATTAAATAAGTATATAGTCTGTTTGTGCTTTGTTTCAAAGCGAAGTGCGCACTTTGCTCACGCCATCCAGTGTTTTCTGCATCTCAGAGCGTCTCCGTTTCCCACCAAAATAAAAGCTCAACTGCAGTTTCCGTCAAAATAAAAGCTCAAGGATTTATCTCTTGCAAGTGTAGAAATTAGCACAAAAGTATCGTAATTTCCCTACTGTAGTGTCATATTAATTTGTTTATTTTACAGTGCATTTGCTTTATAATATATGGCTACATTATTGTCATGCCCCCTAGAGGGACTAAGGTCTCACAGTCGCACAAAATCCTGTGGGAAACACTGTGTTCAGCAACTTTTCATGAAATCCAGTCATTTCAATCGTAATCCACATGATTAGGATTTTCTTGAGAGAGCGAAAGATTTCTACACGCAGATTTCGCATCAGGTTCAAGTTGGTCAAACAAATTTAATACGTTGACCGACAGAAAGCTGCTTGGTTTGAAAATGACTTCATTTGACAAAGGACCTTTTTGTCTGAGAAATATTATCAATATGACTGCACCTTAAGACTTTTGGACCCCCATTAAATTAAATTAGAACAAACATATGATGACTATAGATACATTAACCTGGAAATAAATCAAATCAGTACCAATGATGCTATATTTCAGAAAAACATACTTGTCAACAGAATCAAATGGTCGTTTGAGTGGTGGAGGGCGGGCCTTGACTTTTTTAGGTGGTGCATCTTTATCACCATGAGACTGAGGTGTGGCAGGATCTGATCCAGAGGGAGGAGGTAATGGAGAAGAAGGGTGGGAGTCCTTCCATTCAGCCTGAGTAGAGTAAAAAAAACAGAATGAACGTTATAAGAAAAGCTATATATATATATTTTTTTTTTATTTTTATTTTTTTTTTTTTTGCCTACTGCACATCATTCTGTTTATCATGTAGCTGACAGTCAAGTTAATGATCCTAACCTCCTTAGCGTTTGCTTCTTTGCCACGCCCACTATGTGTACCACTTTCCACTACAGAGTGGGTGGGGGCTTCTGTGGACCCCTCCTCTGGTAAAAGGGTTGCTGGGGAGCTCGTCTCAGCTGCCTTGTCTATCTCAAATGAGAACCGACCACCACTCTCTTTGTCTTTCTCTCGCTCTCTCTCTTTCTCCCTGTCCCTCTCCTTGTCTCGTTCTTTGCCTCTCCCTCCTCCGTCATAACTGCCCACTGGGATGTTGGCCACTGTGGCTTTCACTTTCTGAGGAGGCCTTGCTGTGATCAGTTTGGGAGTCCCCGGAGCACTGCCTGTTGAAAGAGAAAAGAGGGACTGTGTGTAGTCTTAAAGTAATCGCCACTGGGCCACAACCCCACATGAAAACAGATGGAGTTTATGATGTTAAAGAGGACCTATAATGCTTTTTTACATATGTTGCTGTTTCAGCATGAAAAAGATCTGCAAAGTTACAAAGCACAAGTTATTTTCTATATCAGTAAGCACTGTTTCTGAACTCTGTGAAACACCTCGATTGTAGTCTTGGGTTTTCTTCCAAGAACGCACACATCACAATATTCCTCATTTAAATAATTCCTGCCCAAGGCATATGCAAAAAATGGGCGGGGCCTGGTTGAGTTGCTTTAGTAGAGTATTGTAACTCAGTTATGTTACAGGGTGTGACATTTCAGAAACATGCTCAAAGCGGTTAACCAACACACTGGTCCAGCCGACCAATTAGAGCACAGTGTGCTTTTTATAGAAGGAGGGGCTTCACAGAAACCAGAACTATACAGAGCGTTACTGACAGACTGGGTCAGGTGCTGCATCAATGCAAAATATGCGAAAAATAAGGTGTTTTTTGAACATTCAAGCATGAAAACTTATTCTAGTAGACCCAAAAAACAAAATCAAGACTTTGTAAAAGGGCATAATATGGCCTCTTAAAAGTGTATCATACCAGAATGAGAGGGTTGAGCGGGGCTTTCAGGCTGCAGTGGCACTGAAGTGCCCTGTGGAGGCGCAACTGAGCTGCTACTGCCCTTACTCGGGACCTGGAACTGTTTGTCTGGCTGTAAGTGAGAGACCTTCTCTGTCTGTCTCTCAGAGGACTGCGTGTAGACCTGACTGTCCATGTGCTGCCGGTCAAGTGTTCTCTCCTGGTGCAACTGTCTCTCAGAATGTACAGATACGTTCCCCTGCCTATCCGAGGTTATAGAGGTCATGGAGTTTGTTGTGGTGTGTTTAGGAAGGATGTGTGAAGATAGGCTAGAGGAACTGGACACCGTGTACACCACACTTGGTGACACCGTCGCCATAGACACCACCCCAGTTGCCAAGGTCACATTTGTAGGGGTGTAGATGGCGGTGATGGCAGGAGCGTGAGGGGCACTGGGAGACTGAGCTGGCGCCAGCAGCGACGGCTGACCTGGGGAAACAGAAGACAATACACTTTACAAACACACTTTTCAAACGTTCAATATGCAAATTAACACAAAAAAGACATCACAAATAGTTTTTAGAATTAATCAGGATCAGACTCTTCTTCATTTGATTGATGATTTGTTTAAAATACTGAAATTAAGTCCATAAAGTGTGGGGAAAGGTGTTTTATTATTTGCACTACCGTTAAAAAGTTTAAAAAGCTTGCTGAACTATTATTCAGCAAGAATGCATCAAATTTATCAAAAGAGACCGTAAAGAGTACATTGTTACAAGATATTAATTTCAAATAAATGCTGTTCTTTTGAACTTTCTATTCAGCATAGAATCCTAAAAGAGTGTATCACGGTTTCCACAAAAATGTTATAATAATACATATAAAAATACTGTTTTCAACATTGATAATAATTTTAGAATGATTTCTGAAGGATCATGTGACACTGCCCTAAAATTCACAATGTATTCATTTATTAAATTATATTATTAAAAGTCAACTGACCTGCAATCAGAGGCTGCACTAAAGTTTGTCCTGGATGAGCGATCGCTGCAAAGGTTGCTAAGGGTGATTGCACATAAGTAGATCCAGGTGTTGCTGAAGCTGTCTGAGAAGAGGAGGCTGTTGTTGTGGAAACTAATGGCAAAGGAGAAGGAACCCCAGGAGTGGATTGTACATAAGTAATTCTGTGGGAGAAAAAGTAATATTCAAAGAAACCAGATTAGACAGCTTTTATAGAGAGAGCAGCATAGCAGGGTTATTCTCTAGTGCTGCAGCACTTCAGGAGTGTAGGAGTTGTTAAAATAAGAGTGGGGGAGATGTTTGTGCGTATGCGGCTAGGTGAGTATAAGTATGCCTGTGAGAGTGTGCGATCTACCTTGTTGGTGGGGGCGGTAGCAGCACGGCCTGAGACGGGGTAGAGCCTGGGGCAACCACTGTAGCTGTTCCCATAGTAACAGAAAACGGGCTCCCAGGTTGCACTGGTCCCGTAGAGGGAAGTTGCGACTGGACGACAGGCATCGGAGCAATCTGAATAATCTAGACGGAAAGGAAATCATGCTGATTAAAACAGGTAACACTTACAAAAAATAATTATCACCTTTAATGAATGGTTCTATTGGCTATTCAGTGTCAGTTTGTTATTTAATAATTTCCCATTTGAGATCTCACCTTGCTTCCTGCCTGTGCTCCATTCTGAACAGGAAGAGGAGGGGCTACCAAGGGAAACTGCTGAGAGGGGGCAGGAGCAGCCCTCACTGTTGCCATGGGAACCAGCATCTTGCCCTGCAAGACTGGTGACTGTGTATGCACTGCAGGAGGGAAAAAAAAGAAAGAACAGAGTGTTTAAAATAATTGGGTCTTGCACAGACTGTCTTATTTGGCATAGCACAAAAATATGGAGAACAGTACATGTAAAACCCAAAGCTAACATGATGATACAATGTAATAATACAATGAAAAAGACAATAAGCACTTTCACACGTACAGACTTTTGCTGAAAATTAACAGCATGTTTCTGTTTAGAGATCATGTGTGAACAGCTCCAGCAATTTCCTGGATTAAGAAATTTTGACATTGCCAGTGCATCGGAATTAAATCCATCCGATTATAATTCATAAAGCATGATTCGCACACAGACACATTTTTCTAACCGCACATACTCATGTTCGGCTTGTATACAGTGGGGATAACAAGTATTTGATACACTGCCGATTTTGCAGGTTTTCCTACTTACAAAGCATGTAGAGGTCTGTAATTTTTATCATAGGTACACTTCAACTGTAAGAGACGGAATATAAAACAAAAATCCAGAAAATCACATTGTATGATTTTTAAATAATTAATTTGCATTTTATTGCATGACATAAGTATTTGATCACCTACCAACCAGTAAAAATTCCGGCTCTCACAGACCTGTTAGTTTTTCTTTAAGAAGCCCTCCTGTTCTCCACTCATTACCTGTATTAACTGCACCTGTTTGAACTCGTTACCTGTATAAAAGACACCTGTCCACACACTCAATCAAACAGACTCCAACCTCTCCACAATGGCCAAGACCAGAGAGCTGTGTAAGGACATCAGGGATAAAATTGTAGACCTGCACAAGGCTGGGATGGGCTACAGGACAATAGGCAAGCAGCTTGGTGAGAAGGCAACAGCTGTTGGCGCAATTATTAGAACATGGAAGAAGCTCAAGATGACGGTCAATCTCCCTCGGTCTGGGGCACCATGCAAGATCTCACCTCGTGGGGCATCAATGATCATGAGGAAGGTGAGGGATCAGCCCAGAACTACACGTCAGGACCTGGTCAATGACCTGAAGAGAGCTGGGACCACAGTCTCAAAGAAAACCATTAGTAACACACTACGCCGTCATGGATTAAAATCCTGCAGCGCACGCAAGGTCCCCCTGCTCAAGCCAGCGCATGTCCAGGCCCGTCTGAAGTTTGCCAATGACCATCTGGATGATCCAGAGGAGGAATGGGAGAAGGTCATGTGGTCTGATGAGACAAAAATAGAGCTTTTTGGTCTAAACTCCACTCGCCGTGTTTGGAGGAAGAAGGAGGATGAGTACAACCCCAAGAACACCATCCCAACCGTGAAGCATGGAGGTGGAAACATCATTCTTTGGGACTGCTTTTCAGCAAAGGGGACAGGACGACTGCACCGTATTGAGGGGAGGATGGATGGGGCCATGTATTGCGAGATCTTGGCCAACAACTTCCTTCGAAGATGGGTCGTGGCTGGGTCTTCCAGCATGATAACGACCCGAAAAACACAGCCAGGGCAACTAAGGAGTGGCTCCGTAAGAAGCATCTCAAGGTCCTGGAGTGGCCTAGCCAGTCTCCAGACCTGAACCCAATAGAAAATCTTTGGAGGGAGCTGAAAGTCCGTATTGCCCAGCGACAGCCCCGAAACCTGAAGGATCTGGAGAAGGTCTATATGGAGGAGTGGGCCAAAATCCCTGCTGCAGTGTGTGCAAACCTGGTCAAGAACTACAGGAAACATATGATCTCTGTAATTGCAAACAAAGGTTTCTGTACCCAATATTAAGTTCTGCTTTTCTGATGTATCAAATACTTATGTCATGCAATAAAATGCAAATTAATTACTTAAAAATCATACAATGTGATTTTCTGGATTTTTGTTTTAGATTCCGTCTGTCACAGTTGAAGTGTACCTATGATAAAAATTACAGACTTCTACATGCTTTGTAAGTGGGCAAACCTGCAAAATCGGCAGTGTTTCAAATACTTGTTCTCCCCACTGTATGTGCCTAGAATGTTTTTTCGCTAATTAGCTTGTCCACAACATAGCAACATTGGCCCAGCTGTAGCGCACTGTTCTGTAAACTTTCTCCTCCAGCTCAGGCCAACTGGCTTTGTGTCCACGATTAGCTCCTTTAGTCTTCTTCATTTCATTAAAGGTGAAGTATGTAGGTTCCTGTGGCACTACTGGCACCTATGCTCAAACTGATTTGTTTTTCGCCCGTATTTGTGTGCGCGTGTATGTGTACTCTATAGCCCTTTTTCCACCGTCGGGCCAAACCGTTCTCGTTGCTTAACCATTCCATTCCATGCCGGTTTCATTTTCCACTGTGGGTCTGATAACAAAGCTCTTTGGAATGTAATACAAATGCTTCAGTCGTTGCCATGGTAATAAAAGAGTTAACAGACTGTAAGAGATGAAAATAGCAACCACATTATGGAGGATGATCAGATATTTCTTTTAATTTTATTATTAACTTGTGTTTACTTTGCTTGGCCAGCTGCAGTGAAACTGGTAGCCAGGTAACCGTCAAGTGACCAATCCTGAGTGGCGACGTCACTACACACATTCTACTAGCACAGTTAGACTGAGAATTCCGGGCCGAGAACGGTTTGTAATCGTGCCGTGTTGTAGTGGAAATATAACTGTAACCGTTCTATACCATTCTTAGAACTGTTCGGCCCGACGTTGGAAAAAACCTACTTATTTTGCGTGCTTGACGTTAATAGCATCATATAAGTTGCTTCGGAATAGAAGTCGCAGAGCGTTTCAGATGATAAAAAAAAGCTAATTTGAGAATTTTACTGCAATTTAACAGGTTTCATGTATGAAAGTGGCTATTGTTTTCAAATGGAAAAGTACAGAGTGCTGCAGGGATGACGGCAAAACCCGGAAGAATAATTCGCCAGTGGTTCCCTCAAGATTTTCCTATGAATGTTTATAATGGGGTTTTTAAATTTATGAGTAAAATAAGTCTGTGGTAAACATAACTTGATGATACTTGGACGTTTTGCTCTACAACGTGAATTACATGCACCCATATAAAAAGAATGTGAATTTTAAAGCTGTTATGTTTATTTTTAAAAATTGTATTTCTGTTTCTGACAACTCTCTGAAAGACTGGCATGGTAATGGATATGGGAATGTTAATGTGTTTGGTATTGGTGGAATAGATCTGCTACGCTGCTGCTGCTGCAGAACAAGTACAGAGACTTGCTACTGCCAATACATTCACAGACATTGCTGTGAGCATGGGAGACATGCTGCTGCACATGTAACATACATGAAATAACCCCCGTAGCAGATCAATACAGGTGGAGCTGGAGAAGGTGAAGGGATTTTGAAAGCGCGCTGCACTTTCTGCTAACAGCAATCTACCAGTCTTTGAATGTTGAGCCGCAGCTCATTGGCTGCTGATGCAACAGCAACCAATCAACTGCGCTATGTAAATAATGATGTGATCGCTAGCAAATGAGTTAAGGACCTATCCTGATAGAGTAGACCTGTACCATCTAGAGTTTCATGCCAGAACTAGGTATGTATTTAATAAGTAACTAGATAAGAACATTTGGGGTGTGGGTGTGTGCAGTTCAGAACAAAATGTCAGTTGAAGAACGAAAAGTATCGTCAAGTTATGTTTACCACAGACCTTATTTTACTCATAAATTGAAAAACCCCATTATAAAAACCCAAAGGAATATCTCGAATGAACCACTGGCGAAATTTTGTCTTCCAGGTTTTTATATCATCCTTGCAGCACTCTAATAATATGGCAATGTATTTAACACATATTACAGTTCTCACAATGTTTTATTAAATGTATGTATCCTCACCTCTGGCTCCAGGGCTAACCACTCCCACAGCGGGACTGGAGACGTACCCCGACTGCTTCCCGTTAGCCAGTGAGGCGTGAGTGTGCAGAGCTGTGGGTAGGGTGAAGATACTGGTTGGCTGACTGGCTTGCTGAGGGGAGGGGCTCTTGGGATTGTTGGCAGAGAGGGTAGGGAGAATGTACTGGACCTGTGTTATCGGTTTTTGGCCTGATGAGGCCGCTAATGAGGCGGAGGGGAGAATGTGCGACTGCAGCACGGGCATAGGCAGCGGACCGTTACTATGAGTAAGCGGGGCCGATGCCGGGGAGGCTGGGTTTTGTGGAGGAGGTGTGACAAGCTGTACAGTGGGCGGAGCCTGGAATGTGCCTCCCAAAACTAGATTGGTCACCAGCCCCCCTTGACCTGCTGATGCACTAATAGGATTGGGTGATGATGAGGAATAGTACCCACCCCCTCCAGCTGAAGCTGTTGCCGCGTTTCCTGTGGCACCAGGGCCGATGAGAAACTGTGTCTGGGGCGGAGCGGTTTTCCTGTCATGTGGGGACTTGCTGGCGATCGGCACTGGTGTACTGACCACAGGACGCACCACATTAGTGACGACAGTTGACGCCACTCTCACCGCTCCTAGAACTGAAGACACTCCCCCGCCAGAACTGACCAGGATGGACTGACCTGAAGAGGACTGGGACACACCTCCTTCACCTTCTCTTCGCTCTCCATCACCTCCATCCATTGTTCGTTTTCTTTTTGAGGAAGTTTCGCTAAAGCGTCTAGAAGAGGGGTAGGAGGAGAGAGACACGCTCCTACCATGACCAGGGCCGTAAGACGAGGAGCAAATCACTGGAGCAAAAACTCTCTGATGAAAAAGAATCAGAGAAAAGTGGCACATGCAAAAATAAGAACATAAATTTGCAGGCAGCAGGCAAATGCAGTGACACAGATTCTTTACCAGTTAATACAAATATGACATAATGACCTTCTGTAAACCTCATTAATAATTAACTTTGGAAAAAAGCTTAAGGACTACAAGCAATTTTCTAGTTTTACAGAGAGCAAAGTGTTCTGCAATTCACTCTATTTTGCAGGACTGTATTCATCTTAAAGGGATAGTTCACCAAAACGCTGTCATTATTTACTCACTGTAATTATTTACTTAAGGCCTGTTCACAACCAAGACAACAATTGAGTGTGATTAACATTTTAATTTGAATGAACGGCTGTTAATGCGTCTGTTCAGACCAACACCAACATTTGCATAGTCGACGCAGCTGATTTTTTTGTTCTAATCTCGTTTGAAACCAAAAACTGTTTGACCTCATGTCAGAAACAAAAAGATGTTGCAATAATATGCATACATTTAATCAGTATTATTAATCAGTATTATTTTTTTTACAGAAATACTGAATGATCAACGTCTTAAGCAGGCCCGTCGCAAGGGGGGTGCGAGGCCCTGTGCAAACGTGATGTGCGAGGCGTATATTAACGGGGGTCTACTGTTGCTATAGTGACGAACAATTCGTTGTTTACGTGGATATTTAAGAAAAAAAATTGTATACTCAGTTTAACAGCATTAGGTTCAAGAAGTTAAACTGTGTAACTGAACTACGCTGTGCGCACATTTTGACGCTTAAATTATGTTCTAAATTATGAATGGGTCAATCGCGTTTGCACAACGGCCTGAATCCACTTGAATTCGTTTGGACTGCTGTCTCACTGAATCATCTGAAGCGATTTCTCAGTCAGTAAAACAAACAGACCGTATTGAGAGAACAACCAGTGCTGTTTTTCAGTAGTTTTCCTGAACATGCGCTAAATGGATGTCTGACTATTTCGTTGCTTTTTGCAGTTTTCAGACTTAAAAACATTTAAACCGAGTAGACTACACTCATTCTGCGGTACCGTTGCTCTCACTGATGCTCCGAACGGTGCGTAATAGTTAGGCTATATATGCTTATTTAACTTTTTTAGTGTAAAAAAAAAACCCCTTTGTGCGTACCGTCAGATGAAATCCTGCAGGCATCTGTGCTTTCTCCGTCCATGCAATAAATGCACATCCTTGAATGAGCGCGCATTTCTAGCGTATTTACTTGAACTTCTTAGGTAATATCTATGGTTTCTTAGGTAATATCTATGGTTATCTATGGCCAAAATCAGAATTTGAACGGGCTGAAAAAAAGCTCTCTACAAACTTGACGTGCGATGCAGCGCTGATGACGTCACACGCACAGTCTCACACAGAGAAATATTGTAAGTTACTGCATAATAAATTTTTAACAAGCAGAATAATACAGCATCACAATACACATACACTCATTTTTAGCCATGTCTTTTAACTATAGTATTTCGAAGGACAAAAACATGAACTATTGGCTTTACATCATCAAGTCAGCTGTCACTTTACTTTGCGCGAGGCCCTGTGCGGTCGCACACTTGGCACAGCCCTTGCAACGGTACTGGTCTCAAGCACCACCAGCCTTAAGTTCTGTTAAAATGACAAATATGCATTCATACATTTTCATTCATACACTGTAACGTTTTAGTTGTAAATACATAAGTTCTATCATGAAACAAATGCTCGATTGACTGATGATAAATGTGTCGTTGTTTTGCTTTCAGATCAGTCTGTGATCAGTCTAGTTTAGTCTGGCGAGTAAACTAAAAAAAAATGTACTAGCCAAAGGCAATTCTATTGCCAAGATATGCGTAGAGGGTTACACTGAATCGTTCTTCTTCAGACTGTTGACTTGGAAGTTGAATAGAAGTTCCTCGCCACAGAAAAGCACGTCTTTAACGGCATCACAAGCTGCTATTGTGAATGTGTCGCTCCACTGCCGTGTTCCACCGTGAAGACATACAAGAAGCTGAGCTTGTGAGGCACAATCAAAAAAAAAAAAAACACTCACTGCAGTCACTGATTATATATTGTTCATACAAAGCATCACTGAAATATTTTCATTTTTTGTTTAGTTAAATTAAAAGTTATGTTATAATCTATTATTCTCTCTTACTGTTATATTTTTCAATGATTCAGCAACATTACAAAGTGAAACTATTGCAGGTGTTTTTCATTGCACGTTTTCCAATTAAAAAAATCTTTCCGTTTTTATAATTTTTTTGTAAAATTATTTGTAAGTCAGAGGTGAAGGGGCATGACCAAAAAAGTTTGAGAACCACTGGCTTAAATGTAGCACAAAAGTCGTACAGACTATAATACTTTTGTTTTTTGTAATTTTGTCATTTTAAAAATCATAGTAAAAATCATCCTCCACTTTCGCTGTATGGAAAAGCAGTTTTTCGTTAATTGTTTTCAGCAACATGAGGGTGAGTAAAAGATGACAAAATGTTCATTTTTGTGTGAACTATCCCTTTAAGGAGCACATTTTTGTACAAATTAATACAGACAGATATAAAATATGAGTTGATACCTTGCGTTCTCCTTCATCTCCAGATCCATTTTCACTGTCACTGTCTGTCACCCTCTCCTTACACTTCAGGTCAATGGAGCTACCAGGATATGAGTCCTCTGAATAAGACACGACACAATAACAAACAATAACTGTTACAACGGAATGACACAATTGCTAATAAATAATTAAAAACATAAATGTACGTCATCTGCACTTACTAATTCAAGGACCTGAGAAAGCGTCTCAGAAAATGAAGTATGACTCACCAATGACATCATCATCCCCCTCTTCTTCACAGATGACCATACGCTCGTCATCACTTGTCATGTCCTCACTTACCCCCCTCTGCGTCTGAGAGAGAGCACCCCGCCCTGTAACCTGACCACCATCACCACACATCTAAAAATACAGGAAGAGTTAGTTGAGCACAAATGTCTGAAAATGTGTCACTTGCGCAAGTGTGCATCTAATACCTGTGCGAGCTCAGCGAGTGCCTGTGGATTGCCTCTCTCGCTCCTCTCCAGATTGTGCATGGCACTCTGAGAGAAGGCACGAGGACGGGGCAATTGACCATGTCCCTCACCTCCGCCTCGCTCTGACACACTCACCATACCAGGCCCCACACCTTTGAGCTCCATCCCCATTGACACAGATGGAGGTTCTGAAATAGAAGAATGAGATATATATTTTGTGCATTCATAATGGGAAAACTAAACACCAGGCCACAACAATAGAGTGCAACAGTGCCCGTCCACTTTTTCAGCAGTCTTGGATCTAGAAGAATTTTTCCCATAGGGATTTTTGAAAATATCTTTGTTAAAGCCTAGTAAGCCATGAACTAAACCAAATAGCTATGAGGTGAACTACAACATTACAAACGTTGGCACGCTTAACAGCTTTAATGAGGGAAATAACTAAAATCCCATGAAGAACTGTGCATGCCAATCACAAATCAAATTAAACACTATGGAGAAATATAAAACTATTAAATTTAAAGTGCCCCTATTATGCTTTTTCAGATATTACCTTTCATGCAGTGTGTAATGTGTAAAGGTCTGCAAAGTTTTAAAGATCAAAGTGCACGATAAGAAAAAGTTATTGTCTCCCAAAAGAAAGAATCGATTCTGAACTGCCAAAACGAGTCTAACTTTCCCACCTATGGTCTTCATTGGCCACCCAAGAACAACAAAGGTCTACTTTCACCTGCCTCAAACACTGTTGCTGGTTTGTGTTGTGGACATGTCAAGAAAATGCCGTTTTCTACGCTGCAAAAGCATATTCTCTTTGTAAACACTTCCAAAGGATGAAGATGTGAAGAGTCAGTGGTAAAATTACCACAGCAATACAACAGCAGTAAAAACTTTTGACGATTCTCTCAAATCTTTGGATTTGCAAAAGGCTTATCCATTTAAGATGGTACAGTACCCACTTTATTTGGTCCAATGTGCTCCACTGAATCACAACCTGTAAGTATGAATAATTATTGATGTATATATTTTCTAACAGATGTTCAAAGTACGTAGTTTTGTGTTTTATATTGTGTATGTCTCTGGCTAATCGGCTAACTCGTGTTATTACTGTCTTACTGAAATAATTCTGCTAATCTGCTGTGGGCCACTATTACCTAAAACTGTGCCAATTAATGCAGATTGTATGTTGTTCTTACTATGAGTAATGATAAAGGATGGAGCTAGATTTGTTTTACAAAATTTAATGTTAGATCAGTCATTCACGTTAGTGCTCAACTAACTGAGCTAACCGTATGCACCGTTATTGATACAGTTAATAATAAAGTTACCACATGTGCACTTCAATAAATTAGAAATATACACATTGGTTTGTTGATGGACATACTCTTGTTAATGCTGATGTAGAGGAATTACAGTTGCAACATCTCATAGTGTACGTCAAACTGAATAGCGCATCACTGAGAAACTTGCGATGGAGGTTCGGGTTGAATAACTAGTTCTTCCAATGTTTCATCATCGGACTTGCGCTCAGATTGATATGGTAAAATCGACGCCATCGTTACTGTCTTTACAGTGTGTGCGATTGCTGAGCTTTAGAAAGCCTCTGGAGCTGAAATTCAGTTATGGTGATGGGTGTTTCGTTTCTGTTGTAAGCCACCACAACAGACTGGGCCATCTGACCAATCAGAGCAGAGCAGGCCCACGGAAAGGAGGAATTTAGAGAGACTGAATCATCGGACGAGTCGTTTTAGAGTCTTTGAGAAATGAGGCGATGTGCAATGTAAATTATGAGAAAAAGTGTTTTTGACCTTTGATGCATGTAAACCTGTTGTAGGAGACCTACAAAACAAAATTAGGAACCTTTAAAATAGTATAATAGGGGCACTTTAAAGTTGTTGATCATGTATTTAAAAACAACATTTCAAGTTTATTGCAAAATATGCATATTTAAACAAATATTGAATTAGTTTGAGAACGTAGGGAGCCTGACTCTGTTATGTCATTCGCAGTGCTTCATAGGAGTGGGCAGTCGCTGAGAGCCCTTTTGGTACATTTGCTCTACACAAATTGTCTTATTGGTGGAGATATCTTAGCACAATCATGGCTAATGTAATTTTTCACCAGGTAAAAACTGACTAACTACACTAACTAAACTAAAAAAAAAAATAAAAAAAAAAAAAGCATTTACCATTGATTAACAACCTCATAACTCACAGTAAGTTATCGTTAAAAATCAATTCCCCTTTGGAAAAAATGAATGTGATTTTTACTTCTGGAACCCAACTGACTCGAGGCTGGGGCGGGGCCAGTGTGAGACCAAACTTGCCCAAATTGGTCAGCACTATATCTTACATTTCATGATCATGTATATGCATTTTATGCCTTGAAAACTTGCAAATCGGCCAACATTTTAAAAGGTCAAATTACCTAGCTTGAAAGAATGACTTGGTAGTACCAGTAAGAATGGGTTGAAAATAAACTAATCTACAAAACTAAACTAATGTTTTGCCAAATATTCCATAATTTTTCCCCAATGTATTGCTATCTTTAAGATTCTTGGAAATATTGATTTTGAAATATTGAAATTGCAGCCATCTTAAAAAGGCTTATAAAATGTTGAACCAAGTAGATCTCAATTACTTTAAAAAGAGCATCAGTTGTTAAACTATAATTCGCATTAACACAGTGATCGCTGCACTGCTTGTCCTGTTCCACACCTGTGGTTTCTGACATGCTCCTCTCGCGGATGTCTTTTCCCCCTGGAACACCACGTCCCTCGCTGCTGGATTTCTTTCTGTCCTTATTACACCATTTCCAGTCAGGATGTGCCTTAAAATGTGCCTCCTTCACCTGTGAATGTGTGGCAGAAACATTTACAAAGGGCTGGAATGACTTGATTTATTTAGGCGTCTAAACATGCATATCTGCAAGTGTAAAACAGTTTGACTAACCTGAAATGCGAGGTCATGGTATTTTTGTTTTTCTTTGGGTCCCAAGGCATACCACCATTCTCCAAGTATCTTGCTGACAGTGCGGTTGTCCTGGTTTGGGTGTCTCTGATGAACCAGTGCACGATGGCGCTTGCTGAAGATCATGAACGCGTTCATGGGTCTCCGGATGTGGTCTTTTTCCCTCTGTAAAGTGAAAGGGTAAGAAAGAATGAGTGAATGTGTCTGTGCGAGAGTGTGAGACATGCAAGCATACACTATTGTTCAAAGGTTTAGGGTCAGTATGATATTTTTGTTTGTTAAACTCATCAAAAGCGGCAGTAAAGACACTGTTACAAAAGATTACTATCTCATATAAATTCTGTTGTTTTGAACTTCCTATTCATCTAAGAATCCTGAAAAATATGTTTTATGGATTTCACAAAAATACTAAGCAGCACAACTGTTTCAACATTGATAATAATAAGAATTGTTTCTTGAGCAGAATTTGTCAAGAAAATTAGCAGAAATTAGCATATTATAATGATTTCTGAAGGATCATGTGACACTGAAGACTGGAGACGTCACAGGAATAAATTACATTTTTAAATATATTAAAATAGAAAAGAGTATTTTTTGTATTTTTGATCAAATGAATGCAGCCTTGGTTAGCATAATAGACTTATTTCATCCACATTAAAAAGTCTTAGCGTCCCCAAACTTTTGAATGATAGTGTACATGTGTAAACGTTTACCTTGCCAGGACTGTTTTTGTCATCTTTGGGCAGTGCACTGAGGGACTGAGATCTACGCTTTCCAGGAGACGCAGAAATTGGCGGATCAGGAAGAACACCGGGGAAAAACCTAGACACAAAAATCCCAGTTAATATGAAATGTTAATAGAGGAAAAGAACCAGTGGGGATCCAGAAGTATGTGTTGATTATCCCAGTATAATACTATACTGATAATCCCCATCTATCTCTACTAAACATGCAAACAGCTCACTCTCTTTCTTGTTTACAACAAGCAATATTATTCCTCACACTACAAGCATCACTGCAAAGGAAGCATTTGATCCCAGCTGCCTACTTTAAACAAGCATGAGAACCCACCATCATCATCATCCAAGTTATTAACTGCAGAGACATTAGAATGATGTATTTCTACTTGCATGCACATGATTTTGAAGATGGATTTTTCTATTATACAAGCATTTTGGTGTTATTTAACTAATAATCATTACACTGTCACAACCGTATAGCTACTATGGCCCAAAACAGGCTCAAAAGATCCTCCAATTTCACTCTTGCAACCCTCAGGGCCCTTCACTGTGCCGTGAAACAATACAGCAGAAAGCACTGAGCCAATTACTGAAAACTGCAACGCACAATGAGCTGTGTCAATGAGCTACTGCTTTGCAGCCCACTGCCAAAACAGAAAGCACAGAGCTGTACAGAGCACATCTGTAATATTAAAGAGATGAATGCTTCACAAATGTCAATAACACCCTAATGCAAAGATAATACAATAAGCTTAATGGGTAAAACGCATTTAGCAGGAACTGTACCAGATGACTTGATTATAAATGGAGCAGAATTTTATATGTGAATTATAAGGGAGAGGGAAAAACAAGTGAGGGAAGTGTATTCAGATGACAGTTCATTAATGTAAATGCTGCTGTCATTCATACACAGACACAGGAGAAAGTGGAACGCTTTTGTTCTCTCTTTCTTTGTGGTGCCATAATGCAGTTCTTTCCACACACAGGAATACCAGCAACAAAACACATTCAAACAGAATGACGCATCTCACACACAACACTCACGGATCATCCACATCACTTTCTGTTTCACTGTCAGGTCTCTCTCGCTCCGCATCCTTCTCTCTCTCCGGGGGCAGTTCATCAGCGGAGGGAGTGGGGCGTGAGGAAGGGTTATGTGCACCCTCTATAATCTCCTTCAGCAGCACTGACCCACTCTGAGACTCTGAAAGTGAAAGACGAGTTATTCATTACAGCATCTTTAATGAATCCCTCCAATCTGGCGATCTCAGGGGTCAATCGTTGCACTGGGTAATGGCTAAATTACAGAGGCTAGAGTTACAGAGAGTCACTGCAGATGTGACAGCGGAGGACAAATACATAACAGAATCCGGACTACCCCAGGAAATATGCTTCCAAATGTTTTTAATATCGACCACAAATACTTTGAAATCTCAAAAGGTTAAACACATTTTAGCTCATTTTGGAATCAGACAATGGCTGTGCAAAGTAAATTACCTTTCTTCAGAGAAGTTGTCTGCGGATGACTGACCGTTTGTTGGCCCTCACCAGGTTGAGCCGATGGATCTGATTGGGTGGGTGCCAGGAAAGGGACCAATGAATGCCAAGGAAACACTGGAACCGATCTGGGCTCAACATTAGTCCACACTACAGGAGAAAATAACAGAGTATTCACTCAAGCCAGTATTGTCACCAAGCAATAAACCATATCAACAGACAAATCAAAGCCTGACTAGATGTATATGCATATAATAATATTTGTACCATTAGCTGCTTGGAATAAAAAGATGTCTCAATATTTATTTATAATGTTGATGATATGTACACATTACAGTGTCACTCTCCATAATATCTAAACCATTAGTAAATTTACAAAAGCCATCAAAATGAAGGAGGAAGAGCAAGGATAACAGACCAAAACATCTCATATTATTTAAGATGCAGGCTAACAAGTAATGTTGTTAAACCAAGCTATCATACATATTTAAACATTATAAGAGTAAACTAATGTAGCTTCAGCACAATTTTGTTTCACGAGTGTCACACATTACAAAAAAAGTCTTACTGTCATAAATACAGTAGGTGCACGATAAAATAACTTTAAAATAAAATGATTTAGCAACAGAATGTTCATGCAGTTATTTTGTGATGACGTTACACCTACATAGCCACGATTTACAAATACTTTATTTCGGCTGCAAAACTGTTCATTTTTCCTTCTATAAGGGAAACAAATTCAGACACGTTGGGTAATAACGACTGACCAAACATGCTGAGTCCTTGGCGAAGATACTGCGGGCTTTCCGATGAAAACATGGTTGAGTAAGAGGCTTGAAATGCTTTTTTAAACAGGAAAAACTTCACACACATGTAATATTAAATAGAAGTACTGTTTCAAACGTGCATCTGATATAAGATAAAAACAAGTCCTTGCGATTAAAAATGAAGTATCCACATGACGCTTTTCCCAGACAGGTGATGTTGAGTCCAGCGATGAAAATAAGCGGCCATAATCGATGCTGCCAGCATCCGTCTACTGGAGTTTCATGTTGGTACCAAATGTTCTTGTTATGACATGCCGTCGTGTATTCACACTAATCTTTAGTTCATGATCACGTCCTTCTGTATTCTCAGATTTATTGGCTCAGACACAACATCACATTCGAGTAATAATGATGACAGCGTGCTATCAGATATCGCACAGAAGAGAGTAAAGCGACGTTCCAACTCCAGGCACGCGCAGATTATAACAAATGACGATCTTGGCGTTAAAACACTTTCGTGTACACGGTTACTATTATATAGACTGCTGAGGTTCGAAGTGCGGAAACTAGTTTGGTTTTATTAGGATGATGTTTATTTTTGGTCCTGTTTGCCCCCTCCTCGTCCAAGCTTGTTTACATTGAAGGATAGCTGCGGTGACGAAGGGGTTAAGTAGGCCTCTCGTTCATCCTCGGGCTCGAGTAGTGCAACAGTCCGCGACCTGAGCTCACATCAGCCCAGGGGGATTTACATGTATAAGATCACGATTAATAATTAGGCAAAAAAATATGATTTAAATTTATAAAAATAAAAGACTAATACAGGCATTAAGTAGACAATGCCTAAAAACGTGAACACGGTTATCTCAGTAAATCGTCGCGAAAATGGGAAGCCCAAATCTGCCAATTTAGCAGGTTAGCATGGTCATGGTGCTACTACACCCGCAGTACGAGTGTAATTTATTCTTTGGGTTGCGACACAAAACGGAAGCGATTTTCTATTTTGAAAAATTAACGAAAGATAATATCCACCAGGCAGGGATATGATACGTATCAAATGCTTAACAATAAAAGGCCATATGTAAAACACATCTGTCTTTTTCACGTGGTCACTATTATTCTCCCTGGCTGTCAGTGCACTTTATCAAATCCACATCCTGTTTCACATCGGATCCAAATTCATCAGTTTGGCATACAAAGCCTGGTTTCCCGACTAATATCTGATTGACAAACGCATAATTACATCCTGCATTGCATACAAGCAACCGGACTCATTCTGTACTGCCACTTTGGTTTAGGGGCTGCATTTGGGAGATCCGGACCTGGTTTCAGTAGTTTAGTTCCAGATGGGTTCGTCCCCTCGGGAACGCCCCTGGTCTCGCATCCGCATCGCCGGGCGCTACCACAGAACCTGTCCTCATGTCACGGCGCAAAACTGTAGCACTACACGAAAACACCCAGGTTTAAAAAAGGAAGAAACGACCGTGTCCGGCAGTGAGAAACTACCAAAGCCAGGGGTCTCGGGTAAGAAGACAGAAATAGGCAAACAACACCTGTGCAGTGAGCCAGACCAACAATCATTAGTTACACTGTAGTAGCACTGTAGCTGTTCGTTGTAATTACTGTTCGTGATACACAGAAACTCTTCCTTTTCCCCGAATTTTGAACTATTCTTCGCTTCACTGAAATGCTCAACACTTTGCTATAAATACTAGTTTGCCACACAATTCCACTTTTGACTATATCCAGAATAACAGCAGCATCTCACATTGTCAAAGAAAATGAAACCCCTGTAGATTGTACAACCGCACGCTGATCCTTTATTCCTTAACGCAGAACGCATCGTTTTGTCTTTCTCTCCTTTATCTTACTTTATCTCCTTTATCACTTGATCTAGTTCAATCTGAATCAGGCTTAAAAACGAAGCACGTTTCCCTCAAACTGAATTCTTGTTGCAGCGACTTCTCTTTTTAAATGCCTGCTCCGACACCCCCTCCCTCGCATACACCCCGGCCCCAATAGGTCTCATCCAAAAGGCTAATCGTGCAGTAAACTCCTCGCCTTCGGCTCTGACACACTCGTGAAACTAGTAAGAAATCCACTAACAGATGACCAGTGCGCGACACGGTCAAACTCCGCCGTGCCCTAACCCGCCACGGACAACGGCGGGGAAATACAAAACAGAGAAGAGGTGATCCGGCGCAATGCTGTTGTGATGAAATGACGGGTCTTAATTGCAATAACAGCCCCTAAAGTCCAGTGCGGTTCTCCTGCAGCAGGGTCACTTTCCGATCCGAGGCGACCCGCGGCGGTTTACGCGCGCGCTCCTCCGTAGGTGTTCGTAGTAAAGAAGTCGTTGTCTCATAACATCATTCAGTTGGCCACGACTCTTCCCTCGATTTCGCTATCCTCTTTCATTTCGCAAACCCGTTCTTTCTTTATCTTTCCCTCCCTCCCTCTTCCTCCTGTTGTATAGTAGGCTGCCCTCTTTCGTTCTATCAGCGTGTCAACCTCGCCCAGCCCGTGACCCGCCTTTTACTCTTCGAATGCTTTCTTAGATTGGTCTACGACGCAACCTATCGTAAGACAATCCGATACGCTGATTGGTGGGAGCGTGCGGTGGAATGTCAGTCATATGCAAATCCAGCTTTGCCTTTCGCCGTCTCACTGGCCGCGGCTGACAAACGAGCTAATAAATATTTAACACGCGAAAGAATCTGGGGCATGACTTTACGTGGGTTCTCGTGATATTTGGTCCCACGGTGACGTTGACGCTGCCGCGGTACTCTTAACAGGCAAAGAAGCATACATATTCGGGGATTTGGGTTTATTATGGGTTACAACGAATGCGTTATTTTAGGACAGATTAATAAAACTCAAAGGCATGTGACAACAAATCCTCACTAATCTCTTCATAACAGTAGTTAAAAATGTAATACTATTTTTTGTGGTTATTTCAAGGAAGAGGGCGCCATAAACACGTAAATATTACATCTATTTACTAGTACTTTTAAAACAGGCAAATTTAGATTCTATTCATCCACATTAAAGTAAATAAAACAAATGAAAACTTAAGTAACCTAAAATACATTTAACTTAAATTTGGTGTTGAAATAACTTTTACATTTTTTTACTAAAATTATACATACACTAATGTCTGTGTAACTAATGCAAAAAATAACTTGAGGAAACTGAACATGTTAACTTCCTCTCACAATAAAGCCATATCATCTGCAGTCAATATGAATCTGTCACAAGCATTACCAACAAATGCAAACTGATCTCATTACTCACACAATAAACTCAACTGTAGCAATGCATTTTGCACATTTTCTACGCTCCGCAATTTTCAACACTTTAGTTCACAATATACAAGTTAGCTACGGTCATCAAACCTGATTGACTGAGCTGATTACCAAGAGTGATATTTAGTATAGCAGCACTGGAATGTAACTAGTTTGTATCGCTCGGCTGGTTTGTGTTCATGGCGTTGATATTAACTTATCGTGTATAGAACTGTTGTAGAATATATCAGACGTGCACAATTGTGCTGATTGACAGCTGTAATTTCTTGCAGCCGTGCTTATATCATGTGAATTAAACATCTGTCTGCTATTACGCTTCTCAGGAGTGAAAAGTGAGGGCAAGATATTTTTGGCCTTTATTGCCTAGTGTATTGGGTTAAAAGAAAGCAGGACACAAATAAGATTTGTCATTGGGTAGAGGTTTTCTTGGAGACCATACAGCTGTACATACGTCACAAATGTTAAGCAAACCAGCAATAAACAAAGACAAATTAAGAAAGAGACAAGAGAGAAGTATTCTTCACATATCATTAAGTTTTCCACATCTTTTACTATATATTTAAATGTTAATAACTTACTAAAGCACAGCGAACTTTGTTTTGGTTGAGTGCAGTAATATAGGTCAGAGAATAAACTCTGACCATGGTTACTGCCATCAGGACATTGACCAGTGAATTGGCTGATAGTGATTATGTCACAGACAAAGGTGACTGTAAAAAACACTATTATCAGTGTCTGTATACAACTCTCAGGCAGCATGACAGGGGCATGCTCACAGCGCCTATGAGTGTCAGCGGGCCTGTGTGTAGGTCTATGTGTGTGTGCGGAGTTCAGTGACTGGTTTGTTTGTATGGGGCAGAGGGCTATTGGCCTTGTACCCAGTGTCAGCCAGTCCCCTCACAAACAGCCACGCTACAATGGGGAACATTTATGTGTGAGAGAGAAAATACGGTGACATAAGCGTAGTAACATTTTCCACACAAACGCAGTGGCCAAATAATATTATCACATAATATGATATTATTACCATCTGAGTAATACATTCCACTCTATATTTATGCCTGAAGATTATCCTACACATTACATACACCAGTATGAAACAGAAAGACACTCAAAAGTGGATGAAAAAAAAACAAACAGTGGTTGTGGAATGTTTGAGAAAAGAGAGGGAAAATGGGTGGGAAGGGGAAACTGTGCAAGTCAGGCGAGTAAAAATAGAACAAGAGTCATTCTATGGAGAAGGAGGGGAGGAGGGAGTTGTGAAAGTTGTGAAAACAGGGCCTCGCTCACTGTACGTGGGAAGATGGTAATCGAACGGCAGGAAAGGAGAGACAAAAAAATCTGCAAATTGACTAAGAAATAAGGACGGATGTTAGAAAACATGATTATGTGGGCACACATATTTACACAGTCTCAACTAATGTACTGAAATCCATGCACTTCAAACTGAAGTCAGAATGGGTTATCAAGAGACATGTCCCCTCTATATAACACAATGTCAGAGCAATGGGAGGGGTTACTCATTCTCAGCCACTGAGCTTGCGCTGAGCTCCTGGCAACAGCCAATAAGGTGAGGCCAAAACCTTCCAGCTCAGACTATGATTATAGTAAACAAGTTCTTAACTCTTTCCTTGCCGATTCCAGCGAGAATGACTCGCAGCAAAATATAACATCACTGACTCTACTTCTAACTTTCAATAAAATGGACATATCTAAATACATGAAAATGCCAGTAAAATATAAAAAATCAGCAGTTATTCAGTTGTGCGCAACAGTTATCACAGAGATGGGTGAAGCTGATTAAGGGTTAATAGTGTAAACCAAGTGCTCCAAAAACCTTTCCTTTCCTCTTAACCAATCATTGCTTTTATGTGATTAAAAGACAATCTCAAAAATCCCTGTTTCCATGGCAACAGCTTTATGGGTACTGTTACTCATGCCACTTTGGTGACCACTGACCATGGCATCTACACACATGCACACACACACACACTGCCCTTTTGTAAGATATTTATATCACTGCTGCCATCTGCCAGTACCAGCATTCCAGCTATTTTCCAAAGGACAAATGGAGGGGAAAAGAAATGAAAATGGTGGCTAACGAAAAATCCATCATGTTGGATTTCTGTATTTATATCTGTTGATTCACTTACACATAACATTTTTACCACAGCTAGGAACGTCTGAATACGGTGGTCTGCACCACAGATTAAAAAAAAAGATAATTATGAAACTGTATGCTGGTACGTTTCTTGAGTGCCTGTAATAGCACACTATTCTCACATGGGGGCAGCACCGTTCTATGAAAAAACCCGAAGGCAATCACAGCTCTGGCAGACACACAATTGAGTGAAGGAGAGATTACAGCCAGAGACGCTATTATGTGAATGTATGTGCAAGAGTCTTACGAGAATACATTTTTAGATCCTGTGATCTCCCTTGATATTTAACGTAAAAATCAAACTTTCAGTGAATACTAACATGCACATTAAAATGTAGAATGTGAGGGAAAATGGCACAAAATATTGTAATAAAAAAAATACTGTATAGCATGCTGACTATATATGTAATTATATAATTTATATAAATGTATACATGTTTGTGTTGTCATGGAGAAACCTTCTACAAAGAGGGAATGGCTGGCATTCCCGGGAAAACTCTATGATCAGAGAAAGAACAGCTAGACTTCTGCACTGCACCAGAAAGAGAGTAAGAAAGATAGAGAGTGAGAAATAGGTGAGGGAAAAAGAGTAGAAAAGGCTGACACAAATAAGTGGGTGAAAAGAAAAAAAATACAGAGAGAGAAAAGCAATGATGAAAAGGGAGACACTGTTCTACCATATTAGTGATAAACATTGCAGAGTTAGACTATACGACAGATGGCGACTCAAAACTCTGCACATAAATGGAAGAGATCCTGTTCTACGCGCTATTGATGCAGAGACATATTGGAAATGCTGTATCAAATACGGACCAAATCATACTATAGCTCAAAATAAAAACACAGTCTATAATACATTTAATTAAAGTGATGAGTTGAAGTTTGAGATAGATGCTGTATATATTTATCACTTTTATCAGTTTGAAATGTGCAACATAAATCTGATGTTTACAGTAACTGCTCTCAGAATCAGTGTTATAGTACAGTTTTCCAATGATGGAAAAGGCATGCATATTGTTAGTATTTGTGACGGCTCTGGTGAGAAGTACATCTGTGTTTGCAGAGAGTGTGGATTAAATGATACTGTTAATGTTTGGGGTCTTTGCCATAGTAAATGACAGATGAGAACAAAACTTGCAATTCTTGTGTTCAGTGATTCAAATACATCGATATAAAGATATTTTCTCTTTATATGCAAGTATTATTTTTAGTATATTCAAACCTGTATATGGGAATGATATTTAAATCTGTTTGTCTTTTTTTTTTCTTTTCTAAATTACATTCTACATCATACTCAGAATCAATGTATTCAAACATATGCCTTGTTATTATTAGGTCGGCACTGTCATGATGACAATATTCATCCTTTGCACAGTTACAGAATTAAATCAGGAGGGTTTTTTTTTTCTTGGGCCATGATTATTGCGTAACTAGCATAAAACTCTAAACTAATTGTCCAAATTTATTTTTATATGTCCTTTAAGCTAATGTACAATATCATCAATAACTGGTAAAATATGATCTGTTCACTCATGATGCAGTGATGGGTTGGTAAATTGTATTAGAGTATTTTTTCTAAAATAAATTGAAATATTTTTTTCAGTTGTGAAATAAATCAACTAAAAAGAGCTTTGCACTTTTGGGGAAAATAACAGTAAACATATATAGCTGATTAGGACGACGCACATATATGGACTAATCTTGTCTTTAATCCTAAACATCCACATTCACTTGCTACGTAAACACATCTCAAATAAGATCACACACACACACACAAAACAAGATTTTACTTAGCTATCTAAATAGGCACATTCCATAAACTTCTATTGTTTTTATATACAGCTAGTTATAAATACTATAACCTAAACCGAACCCTAGTCTTAACAGAAAACTTTCAGCATTTTTACAATAAAACAAAAAACAACAACTTTATTTTACTTTATTTTGATACCGATTTTTACAAATGAGGATGTACTAAAATAAGGTTAGGGAGGTTTTGTTAGATTTATCTCACATCGGGATTGTCCCCAAAATATGGCTAAGTACATACACACACACACACACACACACGTTGGTGCACCTATCATTATGAGGACATTCCATAGGCATAAAGGTTTTACTGTACAAACTGTATATTCTATACCCTAACCCTACCCCTAAACCTACCCATCAGAGAAAACTTTACGCATTTTTACATTTTCAATAAAACATTGTTTAGTATGTTTTAAGCTATTTTGATTACGATGACTCAGGAAATGTCCTCATAAACGTTTAAGTTGTAATCCCAGTGTAATGCCCATGTCATTATACAAATGCGTTTCCTCATAAATCATATAAACAAGCACACACACACACACACACACACACACACACACACACACACACACACACACACACACACCCCATGTTTCCATGTTTTATGGAAACTTTCCATAGACATAATGACTTTTATACTGAACAAACTGTATATTCTAACCCTTAAAGATAACCCTCATAGAAAACTTTCTGCATTTTTACATTTTCAAAACAAAAAAAAGTATGATTTATAAGCAGTTTTTCTAATGGGGACCAAATGTCCCCACAAGATCAAAAATGTCTGGTATTACTATACTATATTTGTCCCCATAACATAGGGTTTACCAGGACCAAGGATCTAAAATTAAAAAACAAACAAAAAAAAAAATGATCTTCAAGAAAAAAAAAAAAAAAAATGCTGCTCCTCAGTCTGAATAATGAAAATGTTTTTTTAAATGTATGAATTTGAAAAGATTGCCAAATATCATAAACATTGGCAGCATTGCAAAATGTAATTTAAAATGTACCACAATCAGCTGATCAGCTAAAGGAAAACATACAGTTCAGTATATTCTGTTTAATTTTGCATGATATTAAAAATATATTAATAATTGGTATTTTCAGAACAATATTTACAATTTGCATTTCAATGATTAAATTTCAGAGTATTGGTCTCCTGTAATGCTTATAATCCTTTGTAGGTTAATTCCATTAAAAAGATAAAGGCAAATAAACTTTTGGGCAGATACTATGAATTTAGGGATCTTATACAGACTGTGTGTGTTGTCTCTCTGTGTTAACGTCCTTCTTACGAGCCTGCGTGTCAAGGCAGGCCTACAAGATCAGGCCTAAATCTTTGCAAAGGCCCTCTTGTCATTTCACAACACAAACTCCATTTCCCTCTATCACACCTGGATCACAGCTTAAACACCACACATTATATATTTTTAACCCACTAGCATACAAGATACATACAAACAACTTACACCTATAATTGACACACTGTTATGTCTGTATAATTGACATTCTCATTCCTTAGCACACACATACATAGCACATACACAACTGAACATGTAAATAATTCATAAACATTTCAGGTTAGTCTTTGTTTCAATTCGTTTTTTTTTTTTTTTTTGGTCACTTTACTTCACTTTCTCTTTTTCCCATGTAACATGTAATGATCATGTTTTGAATATTGTGCTAAACAGCACTGCAAGTGCCACAACCAGTGCAACGTCTAAACGAACCCACTATGATTACAACCACACTGTAAAATTTAAGACCCAGCAGAATACCACTACCTGCTTTTAATGCCAAAGCATTCATTCCTGAAAGAAACAGACGCTGAGCTCAATTTTAAGAGGCATTAATCTAGAAATACAGAGTCCTGAAATATTTTTTTAAACCAAAACTAGATTTTTTTTTTTTTTTCAATTTACAAGCACTGAAATTGAGAATGTTTGGTCCTCGTGATCCATTGAAATAACGTCTTTATTTTTTTTATATGTAAAAAAAAAAAAAAAAACATGATTATGCAATTTGAGAATCTGAAATACAGCTGTAAAAATAAAGACTAAAGAGCATTTCAAAGAGCTAAAGTAAAACAATTCCATAATTTAGGGAAAGAGTAATGTGTCTGAATTTCCAAATGGGGACTGTTAGTTAAATTATCAGAATATTACATGAAAGTTACATTAAATTACTTTTGAACTATAGGTACACTAATTCTATACCTGAGAATGGGTCAACCACATCAGGATTCCAGCATAGCACTGGCCTAAATGTAAAAATTTGTAATAATAAAAAAAACAAATAAATAATAAAAAATACCCAGGCCAGCAGCTCTGTATGAAAAGATTTTGTGGCAAAATGAGACCAAGACATGAGTCTTTAAACCAGATTTCAAAGCAATATATGTGGTGCAAAAATCTAACAATTAAGCAATTAACAATTAAAAAGATATCATATGAGGAATGGTGATAGAAAGTCAATGCTGTGGGACTGCTTTTCATCAGCAGAAACTAAATGTCATGTTAAAATATGGTTGGTGAAAAATACAGGCAAATGTAAAAACTACTACTAATAATAATAATAATAAATAATATGAACATTTTTAAAAGCTGAAGCAGGATCCTCTTTGTAACAATACAAAACACTTATGCAAACATATTTTAAGCATATTTATTATTTTAAAATAAAAACTGTTAATAAAACAAAATAAATGTTAAATATAATTGTAATTGTCAGTGCTTTCAAATAAAAATATCACAAAGAAAAAGATTTTGATATTACATTCGTAATTCAGTATAATGAGGAAACCAGTTAGGGCCAATAAGCATAAATATCCTCTTTTAAAATATCCTTATTCAGAAATATACTGTTTTGTCATGACAGGACTCTCAACTAATTTCCAATCTATCTCTGCTAACAAAATCTGGAGGAGAAAAAAAAAAAAAAAAGCATTCTTGAATATTCTTTTGTCGAACCTAAGTGCTTTAGCAAGGAACAAAAGAAACATCAATATTACAACACAAATTAAACGTATAGAGATACATTATGTAAGAAATAATTTAGTTAGCCAGTCATTATTGAGAGAAAAAAAACTGACAGAGCTGAAATAATTTTTATGTAAAAGGAATAGTTTGTGGAGTGAAACAAGAAGCTTGAAACTACCACAGTCGTCTATAGGACAACAATCAATTATACAGTTTAACATAATACATACAAAACGTTTTGCAGAATGAGATGAGTAACTACTCAGAATCCAGGTATTCTAGTATCCTCAGTATTCTAGAGGATGTTCTAGCCATGTTTTATACTGAATTTGTATTACATTGATCTTATTCCACGGCATTGGTGAATGCTTGGTTCTGATTGGTTAAAAGGTCTGATTGGTTTTGATTTTGAGGTGTTAATTAATCTCCAATAACTGCGGTATCTTCAATAACTTAAAGAGAGCACCCAAAAATGAAAATTATGTCATCTTTTACACACCCTTTTATCATTCCAAATCTGTATGACTTTCTTTCTTCTGTGGAACAGAATGTTGGTAAGCAAACAATTTCGGTTACCACTGACCTCCATTTTATGGACAAAAATATATATTTTTTTTATGTTCTACAGAAAAAGGAAAGTCATACCGGTTTAAAACAACATGAGGGTTAACAAATGACAGAATTTACATTTTTGAGTGAACTCTATAACTTACTGCAGTTATTGAAGATTAATTAAACACCACAACATCAAAACCAATCAGACCTTTAAACCAATCAGAACTAAACATTCGCCAATAGTGTAGTAACTGTGTGTGACAAAAAAAAAATATTACTATTTTTTACCAGTATTTTACTTCAACAAAACGCTTAATCAATAAAACAGTTTTGCTACTGAAAAGTTACATGAGCAATGTTAACTCTTTGCCATTGAAAAAATTAAACTAATAACTTCTACATTAATTTAACGATTTAAATCTGTGGTACATTTGTGGTACAGTCTTTAAAACACATTTTGAAAAATGACATTCAATCTGTTTTGACATTTTGTGTGCATAGACAAAAGTTGTATCTTTATTCTCTAAATTGTTTTGATTTTACATTTTCATTGAATCGGTTTGACATGGCATTTTCTCATGTGTTATTATGTAATTGAAGCAAAACAACATCTGCCCAGGGAATAACAACTTAAACTTTGGTGTTAGCATTAAATGTAAATATAGAATTCTCTTACCAGTTCCAGGTCGCCCCATAATGATGTCTTTGCATGGCACAGGATGCAAGGTCTCTGTGGGAAGTATGAGCGGCAGCAGGGCAGTAGGAGCAGGGTGACAAGGGACAGGCTGCTGCAGCGTCACTGGGGCACTCTTATCTTGTCCCCCTCCATCACCCGCACCAATGAGACCAGGCCCTTGGACAGGGCTAGGCACTGATATGCAGGCTAAAGTGGCGCTGGATTGCGTAGGTAGACCTGCAGGGGTTGGGTTTGGAATGGAAGAGGTAGTAGACACTAGTACAAGAGTTGAGGTGGGATTCTGCAGTAAGACAGATCCATTAGTGGAAGCAGCGTTAATTGGAACAGGAACCTGTAGTCCTGTCGCTGGATGTACACCAGTTTGGCTGTTTTCTGTGGAACTGGTCCTGTCCACCGCTGCAACTCTAGCCAGTGGGAGTTCTGTAAACTTTATTAAAGGAACCTCAGGATTTCTCACTATTACTGGAGAGTCTCTCAAAGGCTGCTGGGAGACTGTACATTGTGAACCTGATTCTAAGCCTAGGGGAGAAGCTGGTGGGGAAGAGGCAGTGGTTGAAGGCAGTCTTTGGGGGAGTGTGACAGTGGTCTGTGGAGAGATAATGCAGAGATTTGTTACAAGGGAAGGGTCACGACAGCTTGGTTCCTGATCGGGTTTGGCATATTCCTGCATCAGTGGAGTTGGGGGAGGTGGGGCATCCGTCCTGCGTTTGCCTGGGCTCATAGGTACAGTGAAGGTTAGACTGGTGTGGAAGGATGGCACAATACCAGACAAATGTCTGTCTTTTTCCCTCTCTGTGCCTCCTGTTCCATGTTTTGGGACACCACTGTTGGTACCACTTGGGTGTTTGTGGCGGCGAGGAGGCAAGACTGGAGAGGCAGTAATAGGACTGAAATTTGCAGGGTGAAAGCCAAAAAGTGGTGAAGCGGATGGGGAAGGTGTAGGTGAGAATGGGGACTGATTTGAAATTGGTGAGAATGAGGGTGTTACAGACCTTGAGCCTAGGGATACCAGCATAGTTGCAGCCTCACATTCATCAAAGTCAAAACGAGAGTAATCTTGAGGAACCAGTGATGGCAAGCCAAGACGTGGACGAGAGTCAGTACCTCGGCTGCTTGTCTCACTACTGTCGCGAGAAGTCTCATCCCAATCAAATTCACTGCTAGCACGACCCCGCAGATCTGAAGGGGTCACGGTCCCTGAACTACTCTCTCCACCTCCTCCACTCCCTCTTTCTCCCACTGCTCCCTCCATTTCTTTGGTACGCATGGAGAGGTGACGAGAACAGTAGCCACGACGTTGGGACTCTTTCATGCAGCCTTCTCGTGAGCACAGGCGCCGCCACTGCTTTCCATTGAACTTCTTACGAATTCCATTAGGTGTACAAACCACATCGCCTTTCTTGTATTTCTGTTGGGCAGCTGACAAAGGTGTCCTTGATCTTGAGGAAGAAGCAGAAGAAGAGGCAGAACTCCCTGGAATTGGGGTAGAGGTCTGTGAAGGTGTAGGAGTCTTTTCCAGAGGTGTCAGAGAACCTCTGGAACTGGGGGAAGGAGGCACAGAGGGTGGCATAGGGTGAGAGATTCCTCCATCAGACCCTAAAATTGCAGGTGAAGGGGTTGGCTGTGGACTTCCTAAAGATGTCCCGGAGATGCCTCGCACCACTGTAATTGGACTTGGATACCCAGGAGGTTTGGAAAAAATTTGTCTGTGCTGATTAGGCGCACATGCTTTTGGTCCCCCTGAGACTAAGTGTCCTCCACCATCTCTAAGTGGTGCCATGTTAAGCCGCAAAACCTCCATGTCCACCTCTGGAGTCTGCAATTGCTTTCGCTCATGTTCTCTTTCTCTAACTCTTTCCCTATTCCCAGTTCCCTCATCCTCTGTCCTAGCTGATAAAGTAAACATATTGTTTGCTACCATCACAACTGCTGGTGAAGTGGAAGATGACAGATGTGTGCTTCCATAGTGATGAACCCCTGTGTGTGGAGATGGGAATCTGCAGTTCTCCCTGGGAGTACCTGCAGTTACTAACTCCATTCCCTCACTTAACTGACATAGTTCCCTCTCCACCTCTATCTCCTCTCTGTGCTCTCTCTCTTCTCGTTCTTTCTCTCTCATAACCCCATCCCATGGCGGAACAAGGAGGCGCAAGTTGTGGCGGGCAACACATACAGTCTGTGCACTTGATGTCTGTTGCGTCTCCTCATTGCTACACCTCTCCTTCTCCTCCTGCAAAAGTACCATGTAGGGGCAAGCTGAATGAGAGTCTACCTGAGCAACCACACCTTCTCTGTAGCACTCCCTACCATTATTTCCTCCATAAGGCACACAAACACGCGTCCCAACCTCCACAAGTTCATTTCCTGGGGGTGGGGCGTCTAAAATGAGGTCAATGGGCTGGTGTGGGCGACTTACTAAAGTATGAAATGGATATGAGAGCAGTGTCCCATCCCCATTAATCTGCAACTCTACATTCAGCTGCTCTCTACTGGAACCACGCACCACACCACAAATAAATACACATTCCTTGATCAGCTTCTCGTCTTCCTTTAAATTTGTTCTTGGTCGTCTACGTGCTAGCACCCTTTGGTTTTTCAGTCCTTTAGCTAGTGCTTCTGCTATTGTTGCAGACCCTCTCTGCTCAGTTTGTGTGTGATTGGGGGACAGGAGGACAGACAGGGTTGAATTGTTGGACAGGTTGAATTTTCTTGACACTCTTACATGGTTACCTGAATTTAGCTGCACACAAGAGGGCTCAGGTACTTCCAGATCCACAGAATGTTCACTGGCTGTGTCTGTGGATGATGAGCGCACAGAATTTGGGGCTTGCTCCCCATATCCATCTACTTCCACCACTTGGATCACCTTTTGTCCTTCAGAAGGCACCTCACTTTTCAACATATCACCCTTAGTTCTATCTCCTTTTGGAGCTTCTGTGCTTGCTATTTTGCCAATTTCTCTCCTACTATTCTCACTGTTGTCAGAATCTGCTTTAACCAAATCATCTTTGACCACGGGAGTAGTGCTCTGAGAAATGGAGTTGTGTGGAGAACTTAGATGATTGCTATGATTGCTATGAAGAGTGAGTTGGGCTACAGGGATCGAACTGATGGGAGAGGTACTGGAAGCTTGATGTTCATACATGTATTTCTTCTTGGGCACCCTGGCTTTAAAAGTGGCTGTTTTTCGACTGGAGGGTGTGGTGGAAGTGTGGTTGGCACTGAAAGAGTTGCTTTTATTTAAACTATTGGCTGTATTATTTGTGTTTTGTGTGTTGCTAGGAGTGCTGTTTGCATGTTGGTCGCTACCTTTACTGTTTGTGCTAGTATAGTTTTGTGTGTTTGTGTTACAGATGTCTGTGCTATTACTGTGTACATTTTCATGTGCGTTGCTGGCTATCTTGATTGAGTCTGCATTATCTGTTAAATTGTTAGTGTTAATGTTCCTGGGGCTTTTTGCTTTATTCGTAATTACTGCATTCTCTTCAGATTTTGATGTTTCCATTGTCCTTTCTCTTATTTGCTTATTTAACCCCTCACTGTTTGAGATGTTGCTACTGTTGATATGCTTGTCCTGAGAGCTATCTTCTTTGGATGGAGTGCATTTCTGGTGTGAAGGTGCAGGCGGTGTTGTTTGTGAATGTCCTTCAAGCTTGCCCCCTCGTTTTCTTGCTCCTTTTGCTCTTGTCGATAAAGGAGAACGTCCTCTCTGTTTCTTTGGTGGCCTCATCTTTTTTTAGTTTGGCAACTATTTCTTTTTCCCCCTTTTGTCTTTTTTCTCTTCTCCCGTTTAATTGGCTCTTTCGAGGTTTCTTTTGTTTCTCCTCACAACAACCTGTAACAAGAAGGAAAAGAGTCAAAGAGAGACAGATGAAAGAAACATTTCCTTTTTGTCAATACAGAGTGATTGGAACTTAGTGTATGAATGTGACCAAACAGTAAAAGTAGTGCTGTGTACACAAAAATGTAAAAGACAGTACACCAAGTATTTTTCTGAAAGTGAGGCTGGATGATTAAAGTGTATTCATGTAAAGTTAAAAATGCTTTGCTTTTTTTAAACAAATTAAACAATGATTGAAGGACACGCATATATGTCTGCTTTTGAGTGTCTTCAAATGAAAGTCACATTTCAATCAGTGCCATTGTGAATAACATTTTATGGCAAATTTAGTCTTGATGCATTGTGATAGACATATGACCTCCATGGTGTGCAGAAAAGATATTAAGTCTTTCTAGATATTTTGCCTATTTTACTTTTCTGTTCTGAAACAGTGCTGTAAATTTTCACATCATATGGGGAAACAGTATTTATAATGTTGTTTTAGTTTTTGTTAAATTCGTAGGTGAAAGTCAGTGTTATAGCTTTTTTTAAGATTCAAGGTTATAGCCGTTTCATATTATATAGAATTTTATCAAATGTACACTTAATAATAACAAATGTATAATTTAGACATTTAAAAATATCCATCCACTGTTGCCACTCTCAGGGACAAAGTCACAAGGGCCCAAAAGAAAACTATATCCACGACCACATCAGTAGGAAAAACATGGCATGTATTAGCTGACATGCATAAAAAAAATCTAAAATGCTTGTCAAAAACAAAACACTGTTGACATTTTAAATAAATAGTCAATAAATATAGTAAAAACTATAAATGTTTATCATTTGAAAATAAATGTTTCAAAAATATACAAAACACATTCTACAGAATAGAAAAAAATAGTTAAATTATGTGTCCATATTTGTCTCACCCATTTATTAAATATGGTAGCATTAAAAATTCATCAAAGTATGTAAAATGATTCTTTTTTTTTTTAAATTACAACCAGTCACATTTAAAATAACATGTGACCCTCACAAAAAAAAACTTGAAAATAAATCCACCATTAAAATGTCAGAATTTTATCCCAACTTCCAAAATCAAGATAACCGGATTTTGATGGCATATGATGGCAGTTTAAGCCCTGGATTCTGCTGCATTAGGCACGACAAAGGTTACTCTTAATCATGTTGGCTGCCGAAAACAAATTCTGCATATATGTCTTCAAATTAAAAAATTATCAATATGACGTCAGTAGACCTGTCCTGTATGCTTTCAGGTCTAAATAACGATAATTATAAATAATTTGTCGAGAGTGCTTCGTATGGGATGTGAATATTGTACTATGTCCTATAATGTGAAGATATGCCAAAATCAACAATCAACGTGCACATGCAGTGAGGGGGATCCTTAGCATCCTTCTGCGTATTGGGATACTGTGGGCGCCCCAGTGTGTGCGCTTCTTCTCCCATACCCACCTCACATACTACACACACAAAACAGACATATTTAGCATCTGCTGTCACGCTGCAATACACAAACCTGTGGAAAATCAGGCTCAGAATTCAGCAAGAGAAAAAAACACAAACATTTGCTCCTTTAGCAACCTGTCCTTATGCATTCGTACACATAAACACGTGTGTGAAATCACACTCCTCTTCACTCAGATTCTCACTCTCTCTACTATTCCACACTCCCGCCCACTCACAAAAAATGTGCAAAAAGACACTCCCACACAAACAAAACACGCACAGGATTTTCCTGTGAGAAATGGCTTTAAAAGGAGAATTGGGGAATTCTTTGAGTCATTCCAAGAGACACCCCACCCACTGTTCCTAGTGACCTTAAACTGTTTATTTGCAATGGAGAGAGATTTCCTTCCTCGTTACTACATGGAATATTATACAGAAAACAATGTTATTAGGCTTAACTCAAAATTCAGGATCACATTATAAACAATTTATCTTTAAACATTCAGATGGTGAATTTGTGAGAAAGTTTAAATGGTTAGTTCAGAGTGTGACTGTAACAGCATATTATTTTGGGATTTTTTTATTTAAAAAATGTATAGTTTTTTAAATTACTTAAATGCACACATCAGAACACAATGTACGATTCAGCGTGGTACCAACTGTCAAACAATTAAGCCAGATTCAGAGTAAATTCCACTATTATCAGCTTTTTTTCTCTCCTCAGTGTAATTTTATATCATGTTTTCTCCTTGTATTCTCACTGATGAGTCAGAAGGTCTTGGCAATGTTAAAACAATAAGGAATGTGTGAGTGTCCATGAGTAGCCAGTGTCTTTTTTGGGATGTCAAAGAAATAATGGTAAGCAAATAATGGCAAAAAAATACCTAAGGGCCGGACCTGATTCATAAACTAAAACAGCTTTGTGTGCGCTAAGAAACTGTCAATTTAAAATAAAGTAATTCAGCCTATATGGTAATAAACTCGTATACTACATGATCAATCTTTAAAAAGGAAGTTGCCACAAATGTTTGCTGTGCTCACTGGCAACATACCCCAATTTCACCTCAAAAAACTTCTTTATTACACATTTCAAGGACAATATTCAAATTATATAATATAAAAATCATGGTGTAAACCTGTGAAACGGTTGGTTGTGCATCACAATATTATTTGAGAAGTTTATATTCATTTAGAGTCACCCAACTATGCATATCATTTAAACTAAATTATATATAAAATAATAAAACAAACATTAAAACAACTATGGGGATGCACAACATTCATGTTAATAAATATTGTTCTTAAAAGTGAAAGCATAACTGAAATATCCCAAGCAATAAAGCTATTGTATAGTGTAAGTGTATGATCATCTTTTACACAATAAACTCTGAACATGTCTCACTTGTCCTTGGTCTATTAATATATGATACGGGAAGTTGTTGCCTAACTGATGTAGAGCCAACATGACCCCTTAAGTTTGCATATAATTTAATATCGCAAACGATTTTTCAACTTCTTATTTATGGCTGACAGAATTCTGCAAATTATGCCATGCCCATGATCAGAAATTTATCACAGCAATCTGAAATATTACATGGTCATATATATTCTTCTCAGCTGTGAAGCTTAAGCATGTTGTTAAAAAGTGTTGCTCTGATTGCATAAATTCAGAAAACCCTGCAGCTTCTAGAAATTCCTGCTCAGGAAACTCAAAACCCCATGAATGATGTCCAACTGCACAACCTACAATCTTGGAAACATGTGACCTTGAACAATCCACAAAATCACTATTTAGCCAGAGATTTACGTCTTTTGAATTTGAACCACAGATAATTAGCAGGAAATTACATTTGATCATCACTATCATCTCAGGCCTATATAGCTTCCTTTGTTGGTATTTCACATAGAAGAAATTTGCTTTTTAAAATTTGCTGCTTTTCAAATCTGTATTAACTAGATAGAATGTACATGCTTGACAACTTGCCAAGTTGAGAGTGATACTAGAAGTAGTACCACTGCTGCAGTACTTCTCCACGACTTAAATGTAGATTTATATCAATTTAATTGCTTAACATCATTCAACTTTCAAAAAACTGGAGCAATAATACAAAGTTCCTTTCAAAAACATAAAATAAAGGCATGCCAAAACTTCTAAATAAATAAACATTCCAGGAGAAAAATATTCAGATGTGCTCATTTCTAGGTAAATTGGAAAAAATACAGACTAGTAAAGTAGTAATTATGAAGTATCTAAAAAGGATTTTAAAATTATATCATAGGACCTACTCTTAATAATACAGTAATCAAATGAAAAAAAAACATAAAACTACAGCAATCTGTGATATCCATCTATATGTTTTATAATTATAACTAGACAGGTTAACATATTTTGAAAAGATTTATATTACAAATGAGATAAAACATTCAGATATTAAATTTGTGCAACAATAGTCATGCAAAACGGCACGCACACACACTACTCCTAGGTCCACTACCCGTGACTGTGACAGCTCTGACTCTTATGTATGTGACTAGTACAGCTGGTCAAACGAAGTCTCAGCATTTTGGATATTAGCATGATGCCTGTATTAAAGGTCTAACTAAAGCAAGAAAAACTCTGACGTCAGCTATATGACAGAAGTCCAATCCAAGCACACACTCTGAGCGGAGTGTTTTCAGCTGAAACATTGCTGTGTTATACGGTTATGTGAACATTGTTGTAAAACCTGCGATCCTCATCCTCAGGCCAACAACAACTGTATTCATTACAACCTTAATCCACTTCAAAACAATAGAAACACGTATACGATTGACTTAAATTGATAAATGGACAAGATACATTCAGCTGTCACTGAACTACCTTGATCCTAAAAGGTCAAATGATTTATTTCAGAATTAACAATGAATATTTCTCCTTTATAAGGCTCTACGAAGCCATTTGTTTTTCCTTCTCAGTCATTATTCACAGAAGCTATACATTTATTCAATTGAGCCAGAACATATTTCAGTTCACCCAGATTAAAACGTGATATGAATTTAATATTGAGATTTAATACTGATATTGCACAATTATTAATTAAAAAAAAAAAAAAAAAAAAATCTAAGCCTAGATATACTCTGCGTCACACACCAATGCCATGCACAAACATGCAAGATCACACATATACACTCCTCACGGTGCACCAGTTGTCAATAGAGCAACTGTTTGTATCAAAAAGACTTTGCTCAAACGAAAATACAACCGTGCATCATCTATACACTCTTTGCCCTCAGGGGTCAATAAAGCACCTAACTATATATTCAAACTGATGTGCGACAGGGTAACAGAAAAAGGGGGACACAGACTCACACGCAGTGGTGATGCCAGTATGCCAGCATGTCACACTACTCGGATTTAATTGAAGAGTAAGTCTTACAGTGCATCGCTCCACCGCAGTGTTACGAAGCAAAATAAACATAAAAATGCAGATTACCAAATAAAAACAACAAAAAACACCCACGACAGTGACATACACCACAATATGTGCAATCTTCAAGTCGACGATCTGCCCACTCCACAAAAACACATTGCGTATCAACACTCATTTTGTGCTCATTCACAGATTGTTCTGCAAATGTGCATTCTGGGGCATACAGGAGGGTGCAGGGCTGCAGCAGTGCAGTGCCGTGCAGCTCAGGGGCATGCATGGGTGCTATGGCTTCCTTCCTCCAAAAAAGCCTGTCCATTTCCAACTGTATTACCTGCTTTATTTGGACTTTAAAGTGGGTCACCAAGGGGGTGTTACAGTCACACACATGAAACAGTAAAAACATGGAGAAACTCAAGAGATGACACGCACAGGGGCATCAGGGGCACATGCCACGCTTTTTGAAAAATCAGCAGTCGAGCATCAAAAAAATACCCTGCAAAAGAGTTCTTCAAACACTTTCAAATCAGTAGCTAAAAACATGTACGGTATGGATGCTGAAGCAGTACATGTAGTGAGTGACGTAGAAGCAAGGCTGCCCAAAACAACACTCCTCCACCATCAGTCAGACATGGAAGCATATCACTCATTTATCCACCATGACCAAAAGTGGCAAATGTCTCAGTGGCACAAACCTACCATTACTAAAAGCATATAAAGTGGCACACATGACCTGATGAAAAATGAATTGACGGATGATGTTCATGCAGACAAACTGAGCCATCATTATGGGCACACTCTTTAACAGCATTGTGCATTATGTTTACGTGCATCTCTTAAGATGACAAAATCTCAGAGTAACATGAACCCACTTGTGTCAACACGACTCTATTCAAGGAGGCCCGTGAAGGCTGAATGGTACTTTTAAAATATTTATTCCAATATTAATTGATTACAAAATTGTTGTTCGGATTAAAGGCTGTTTTATAATTCTATAGGGGCGTATTCCGAAATGTACGGGCTGTGAGGGGAGACGCTGAAATAATGCACAACAATAAAAAGCGTATACCGTAAGAGTGCGCACGAAAGCCGCCGGTGGTAGTACTAGTACTCGCAGCGCTTCGCAATGTCACGGCACGGGAGTAGTACTATGCCAAGGACTCGCAACAGCTAAATTTGACAAGCAGGGCCTTGTAAGAGAGTAAAAGAAAGATTTCAAATGTGTTCAAACACACTCGTACTTACGTACACACTACGCAAAGGTTGTTGTGTTAATAAGGACGTGCCGTGCAGCAAAAGTTGCAAATTATCCACCTTTATGAGACGTCCTAGTAGTGAGCCGATTACAGCGCGTAGTAAGTCCGAGTACTAGTGTCGGATACGGAGTGAACTATTAATTTGTTTGTTTTTACATTGGCGCCGTGACGTTGTTACTCGCTAGTACTGTATGTAGTGCAATCCTTCCTCGAGCGTAATCCTGCCAGTGCGTAACGCAGTGCATGAGTGCCAGTCTGCTCTGTTCAAGTTGCTCAAACTCATGCCATTCAGTCAAAACAATTCGGAAAGGAATGACTTTTTGAATCAACCAAAAGCTTGGTTTGAACGCTGTCTTTAAAACATTTGACGAAGTTTAACTCTGCATCCCCACCCCCTCCCTTCTTCTTGCTCTAGGTCCTTCCTTGATATTTTAGTAAGCTGGTTTGTTCTCCATTTGTCTTTGCACACAGCAGTCATGTCTAAAATACGGTTTGCCACTCATATTAGCGGTGGTTTCCTCTGAGTAATAACTACTTACCAAAACAGCAGAAATGCTTAGGAGGTAGCCGATTAATTTACGGTGCAAATTGCAGATGGGCTCTCTCCTTTCGTCTGAAGTGGCGTGCAACGTCCAGCCATGTCTTCTGTCTGTCTGGAATTTTACTTTATATTGGTCCTCCGTAGAACATCTTTGCCCCCCTCCCAACAACAACAACTCAGACAGGGATTAAAAACTATATGAATCCCTTTTCCACTACAGTCACAAAATGGTGAATGAACCACTAACAGCTGGCCAGCCTGGCCAATCAGCGCGCACTGGCAGATACAGTAGCCTATGGATGTGACAGCACAAACTCAGAGGCATTTCTCAGTGGCTTATTCCATTTGATTGGCAGGCGCTTTGGGCCAATCGCAATGAGGCTAGATAGCAAGCCGGCGCTCGCTCCAAAAGTTACAGTATCCAATGAGAGCGCTGGGAACCATAGGAACAGGGTGTGGGCGGGCAAGAGGGAGGTTTTCAAGAAGCGCTGGCCAATAAAGCGATACGAGTCTTCGCTCCCTAAGTAAAGGTGCGTGTTTACCACAAACGACAGCGCAACATATCACCCTAAAATCACTAGTTTTATACTTCCCCTGAACTGCAAGAGATGTTTCTAAGTTAATCAACTCGTATATTTTCATTTTAATACGGTTTGCTAAATGAAACAATTTTAGTCGTCTATCAAGTTCCGAGGATGAATTAGAAACTCAAAACCACTGAACTGATTCGGTTAATCACAATAACGTTCCCCTTGAGCTGGTCTCTGACTAACCATTTCACTTTCACACTACTATGAATACGGGATAGACACTGTTGACGCTCTTGCTCTCGATTTTTTTCCACTCTGCCTCTCTTTTCTCTCAGCAACAGCCCCTCACCTCGTGTGCGAGAGCCAATCGTTGCGCCGTATTCCTCTGTCTCTAACGTATGTGCCGTTGTGCCCCGCCCCTTCCATACAACCCTTGCAGGATTTTGGAGGTGACGTCATCGTGCCGCTGTGCGATTGGCCAGAAGGGCCGCGACGACGAGCCAATGATCAAACTCAGCGATGAAGTCATCAAGCATGTTGCCACCAGCTGGATGGTAGGGGCGTGGCCTGACGTACTCGCCTAACCCCATGCTTGATGCGTAGTAGGACAACATACTAGTGACTGATGAAAGCGACACAAGACAGTTTTAAAACACGTAGGAAAATATGTAGTAGGTCTATACTTAAAAAAAAAAAAAAAAAATTCGTTGAAATACAAATAGGCCTACCGTTTTTAATCTTTTTTTTTTTTCTTCAAACGTTTAGTTAAATATTGAACGTCATATTCAGACACATGGACGAATTGAAGCGTGTACACATCTACATTCACAGAATGAAAGTTCGTTGTGAATTTTCTTCGAGAAGCAAATAAATTACATAATCTCTGTTGTAGACAGAATCAAGTACTCTCAAGCGCCATCCTGAAACGTTAAAGCAATGTACAGCGACCTCTGTCGGTTATACGTTGACATGCACAAAACTATCAACATACGTGCCCGCGCCACTGTGTGGTAGTGTAGTATAGGGATTCAAATAAAATAACAAATGTAAAGTTCTTTACTGCACATTTTTCTTGCTATTTTCACTGATAAACATGAAAATCGATCATTTAAAATAAAAGCACGTTTTGCAGTAGCCTACTCAAGTATTTTAAAGTGCCATACTCCTTTATTAGCACTTCTCCCCAGAGTGCTGCCCTTTGACCTGATCCCCACCATTATGATGACCCCTTTATTTTGGCTCTGCAATGCTGTCAATCAGCTGTCATACATCTATCCCTCTACCCCACACTCCCACTGTGCCACAGGGAACCGCATTCACTTGTCTAGCTCCCTGAAATGCAGACAACAACTGAGGTGATAAAAGAAATAAAAAGGGCGAGGACAGGCAGAGAATGTGACAAAACAAAACATGACAGCGATGATAAGATGAACCAGAAGCAGAAATATGATTACACTTTCATTTGAAACACACAACGGGTCTATTGAAATGACTGAGGAACGTATGCATGTTAAATCAGTAGTGGATACAAAAAGTTACTAGTAGGTCAGCAGACAATGTCAAGTTTAAAATTCACTTAAAACGGTAAATTTGAACCAGGTTCACAGCTCTTTAGTAGACAAGAAGTGACAAATATGTGCCCTTAATACAATCACAATAGAACAAAATGTTTCTCTTGCTTTTGTCAACAGATGGGCTACAAAGTATTATGTATTATCATCTTCTTATATCCCAAAAATTTAAAATAATAATAATAAAATAATAATAGTAATAATTGTTTCAATTAGCAGTATTGTTTACATGGACGTTAACGTTTAGTATCATTTGTGAGAGCAAAACGATTTGAGGGAATGTTTTCAAAAATCAATGGTGATGATTTTGTGGTTGATAACGCTTGTACTTCTGCTCTTCAGACAGCAGAGGTCAGTCTTAAAGAGGCTATGTTATGCTGCCTTCACGTACTATCGGAAATGTCCTACTTCCTACTTTTGAAGTCGTGATTACGAACTCATCGCATTCAAATTTTGACTTGAGAGGGCGTTCATGTCCAATTTTTCAACTAGGAAACCAGTCTTTACGATAATTCCGATAGCACGTGAAGACACCATTATATCATGTCAACAGGCTGAATACACATGACTTTATAGAGCACTTTTCAAATGATAATGGTGTAAACTAAAGCATATTGCTTTGCATGGAATTCTATGCATTTACTTTTCATTTATATACATTTATTTGAAATAGTAGTTTTGTCATGTTTGTATTGCAAGCATCTGAGGTACAGAAACATACACTAAAGACAAGAAAGAGACTCTACAAAACCCTGAAAAAGAGATTTTACTTGTATGGCCAGAATGGACTAATCGGTGTTGTGAAGAAAAGTTGCAGAAACCAGATGGTTTTTAACCAGTTTAATTGACCCTGATTACATTTTAATTACAATTCTGAAAAAAAGAACACAAAAATGAATAAAGGAGGAATTAAAATGTTACATCATGGTATTAAAACCTGTTATTATGAATTATGGAACCACAGAAATAAATTTTGAGAAAGAAAGTGAGAGAGATAGAGACTTTTACACAATAAAACAATACACAATATATCTTTTAAAATCATACAATCCCCCGATGAAAAAAATTTACAAGAGCAAGAAATCAGTAACACTACAAAATAACAATTACATGACATGACTTGAGTACAATTCATAAGCCCGATCCTCCCCTGAATGCCCTTTCTTCCATCCTATATCTCTTCACAATAACCGCCCATATTAAAGTTACAGTTTTACGTTAATTTACAAAATTTTAAAATGTTACACTAAACACACTGTTGGGTTGCTCGTGGGAAGGCAGGGGTTGTGAAACATTCTCAAAAGGATCTCTTACAGTATTGTTATCATGACTACAACATGAGGAAAAATGTCAACAAAATAATGATAACTAATAATAATAATAATAATTAGGATGAACAGCAACATTGACATCAGAGAGCAAATAAACAGGAGCAGTTCAGGTGAAAAAAAAGAAGAAAAAAAAAATACCTTAAAAAGTGACATCCTGGGATAACCAATGAGCAGCCTAAGAGAAAACAAATATCTTCCCTCCTAAAGAAAAACAATGCACTCACTTTGTGCCCAAACAAAAGTTTACAGACTGCACTGGTCAATACTGCTCACCCTCTCTCAAATTCAGCTCCACCTCTCACATTATGAGGTATGCCGGGCGTAAAATAAGTGCACCCTACTTAAAGACTTGACTCGTCGAATAAGAAAGCAGGAGGAGATCTTAAACATAATCAAACCTGGCTGAAGGGGGAGTAAGGCAGCTAGAAAGAGTTCAAAAATTTGAGGAGGTGACAACGTTGCCAGTCTAATTTTGTCTAATGTATCATTTTAGGTATCAGAGACACTTCAGACATGATACAAATACTTCCTGTTACTGGAAAAGCATTATATCATGGCTAGTGTCCGACTGGCCACCCCACTGATGTTTCAAGTCCTGTGCTCAAATTCCACATGGCTTTAGTGCACACAGGTTTATGAGGTTCATGATGCAAGAATTCAAAAGAATTACAGCCTTGGGTGTGGTTTAACATACATGCACAGAGACGTACAGCCTCTGTCAAACACACACGCACACACGCACACACACACACACACACACATCAGTTGTGGCAGTAAGAACAGGATGTCGAGGAGGTGCATGCTGGTTAAAGAACCGAATGTGCCACATCATCTGTGGTGCGAAGCTCTCATGCTTTGTTAGAGTCTTGTGTACAATTTAGTCTTTCGCTCCCTCTACCCTACCTTTTATTAACGTGATAAAAAAAAAGCAACATTTTCCTCCCTTACCCGAACAGCAACATTATCCCTGAGGAGAAGAGTCAACTTTCCCCTCGAAACGAAATCCGTTACAAAACCCCCTGAAATTGATATATCAGTTAATGCTATGCTTTCTGTTTATAGTATGTTTAACACATAATATATTAAGGTATATTGAGTGTATACTGTTCTTTTTTAAGATTTTTGTTTTTCCTTTTCAGACATGCTATTAAAACAAGGCATAAGAGGCAGTGTGTGTGTGTGTGTGTGTGTGTGTGTGTGTGTACATGTGTGTATGTGTGCGACTTCTGAGTGTATGCCTCTACTGTCTTTCTATACTTACGTTAGTATTAAAATGTTTGGGATTATAGATTGCCTCCCCAGTCCACAGAAAGATCTCATAAGGGTCTGTGGATGTTGTAATATGGCTAAAGGACTGTGGACAGTAAATAAGGACAGAATTGGCTCTTGGTTCTAAAGGGTCCATCAAGTGCCAAAACAGTTGAACAAGGAGTCCTGGTGAATCACTGTACAAGCTTGTGTGTGTGTGTGTGTGTGTGTGTGATATGCTGGTTTAGTTCACACTAAAGGACTGACTATACAAGGTAAGCTTGTTATAAACTATCTAATGTGCATCACCTACAGACTGTCATTTCAAAGACTAAGAAAGTAGCCATTTAAGAGATTTAAGAGTATGGTCTCTGAACCACGTTACACCCGAGTCACTTCGTCCCAACGAAAGTGATTCAGGTATGGTCCCAGAGGAATAAAAGAGAATGGAACAGAGCACAAAAGTTTTAAGGTGAGCTGGTTTAGATAGAAAAGGATAGGAGGGAGATATCCTGAGAACTTACACACCGCTAGATTTCAAAAACACACACATTCACACTCGAACTCGGACACACGCTTCATACAGGGAACAAGAAAGGGATCATGTCTGAGTGTATGTGTGCGTGTTGAGGGCTTTTGTCCCTGAGGGTTCGGACTTCTGACCAGGCTGGTTTTAGAACAGTGTCTGTTTGTGACTTTCTGTGCATTTGTATCCCACCACATCACATAGAGACTGATCACAGTCTGTCACTGAGGAAAATAATGCTGGGTTGCTGGAGATCAAGACCCTCAAACCAGACCAGTCCTTCTGATGCCCATCTCTAAGTCTCTTTGTGGGGTTTTGAGGGATAGCTCACAGGCACTTTGCAAAATAAAATTCTCTTCTAAAAATATAAAATATTCTCTAGTGCCAAAGGTCAAAGTTCATCACTCCTGAGGGTCGCTGGGGCACGTGGGTGAACTCATTCATCTTCACGGTCACACTGAGATGTACTGGAACGTGTGCTGGAACGAGGGTAGTCTGGGGAGCAGGATTCGATTAAGCAAGGGTCAGTTACTCTAAGTGTGCAGTGTACGTGTCAGTATTACTGTTGTCAGTATCAGCAGTCATTGATCAAAAAAGAGTCACGTTTGAGTGTGGGTCCATCAGCAGTTGTAGGGTGTGTATCAGCAGTTGTCTACGTGTGTTGAAGAGTATCAGCAGTCCTTGTTCTCCAGTGACAGCTGTGCCGTGGCTCGGTGGAGCTCGGCGCTAACTCTGTGATGAGCGAGAGGAGGTGGGCTTTCTCCCTCTCCGCTCCCACTTCCACTCCCACTCTCCTCCACTATCCCGTTCCTCTCTCTCCCCCTCTCTTCTCCTCTCACTTTCTTGTCTTCTGCCTCTTCCATGTGCTGGTCCTGGTCCCAGCGCCGTTTGAACCGGAGCTTCAGTGGGATACACTGGGAGTGCATTTGTGGCAGTCCGCCGGATGCCAGCTGCATGTCCGCAGGCTCTACAGGTTCGCTCTTCACAACGGGGTTACCGCGCCGACCATCACCTGAGGAAGAGGTGGGAGGGACGAAGAAGGGTGGAGGGGCGGGGGCTTTGAACACCTCTTCCTCCAAGTCCTCATCTGGGTGGAGACGGGCATCAGTGCCATTGGGCTGTTGGTGCTTTTGGCTGTGAGGATAATGCTGATGGTGATGGTGATGATGATGATGTTTATGGTAGTGAGAGGGGAAAACGGCAAACTCTTCGTCTCTTTCATCAGCTTCTTCATCACTGATGTCAGTCACTTCGACTTCCTCTTCTGATTCAATGTCAGATATGGGCTCAACCTGTAGAGAGAGACAGAGTGGATGTAGTGTCAAAACAGAGTTGGGTGTTACTGTCCATGACTTCCCCAGACATTTGTGATATCTGGATAAGGTTTTTTCTTTTTACTAGCGTAATTTCCAGGAGAAGAAATACTTTATAACTGAGCATAACTACACCTTACTTTATTAATTTCTATTAGTTGTTCAGACTTGCAAATGACACTTTTGAAATTACACAATATTTTTCAGTTTTCTTGAACTGTGGGAACTGATACGACTATACAACGGAAAAGTAAAATATTCAAATATTATAAAAAAAAAATTCAAATACTCAAATATTTTAACCACAATTTTAGTCTGATGCCGTTTTTTTTTTTTTATTCCTTAAAAATGTTTGATTAGCTGAATGGATTGTTTGGCATTGCTCAATCTAGCACTCAATATTAAATTAGTTCCATATATATAGACCCGACAAGGATTTATTAGAGATACATTTATTCATTATTAGAACTTATTACGCAGTGTGGACAACCATCAGTACATTTACATGCAATTTAAAAGTTAAATTTCAGTTGGACTAAAACAGTCAGGGCCATTCACACCAAGAAAGAGAACTATAATTATAACAAAAACTATATTAGTGTTCACACCAAAGGACGATAACGTTCTGTTTATTATAATACTCATACTGCAGTTGTGTCGCCTGCTGCTTTAAATACTCAAGCTCTTTAAAGCCGAGTGAATACTGATTGGCTTTTAAAGTTTTCATCATTCATCAGCTGGAAAAACTTGTTTGGAAAGTGATTGTAATGATATTGTTCCTCTGTGTCGTTATCATTACAGCTGTGGTATGGACTCCGCTATTCTCATAGAATTAGAATGATTATTAAAACTGTATAGTTGTAATCATCACCCTTGGTCTGAACAGGCCTTAATTCGTCGTTTTAAAACAATGTAAATGGCTGAGTCAGATTTTTGCAAAGTTGGACTAATGAAAAACAAGGAATGGCAAACTTTTTTAGCAGCTCAATTACAACTGTGCATGTAATCATACAGAACATTATTACCTTAATCTTGGGCAAGCCAGCGCTGTTTAGCGAGCCAGTTGAGGAGGAGTTGGACACCAGTCCCGATCCACTGGCTGAACTGAGGTCACTGCCAAATGACAATGAGGAGCCCAAACCGGATGTAGATGTGGAGGAAAGCGAGCCCTGTCGACCCTGACTATCACGCTGTTTTCGGCCTAGTGGAGGAGGCTGGAGCTTGAACTTAAAGGGAGAATGGTGCTGCTCCTCCCCCAGGTGGTGGTGAATAGGGTGAGCGTGAGGCAGCGGGAGGCTGGAGTGATGGCTGTTGAGCACCGAGGGCCTCTCGGCAGGGCCGCGATCACAGGCCTGGGGTCCGGGCATGCCTTTGTCAGGGCGCTGAGGATGAGGAACGATGATGTTTGGGTAATGAAAGAAGGCACGAGGGCTCAGGTGGTAATTGTAAACACTCTGGGTGTGAGCCTGCAGGTATCGCTGCATGTCCTCTGGGTTGAAGGAGAAGATGGAGCCAGGCATGGGTGACAGGGTAGGGGAGGGCGTGTAGGCCAGGTGAGAGCCTGGGGTCATGGAGAGCGCTGGTGAGAGAGGTGGCGCTAACAGGCCTGGCCCTCCCGGACCAGGCAGAGGCGAAACGGTGAATGGTGAGAGAGGCTCAGGATGAACCCTGTGTCCGACCTCTGATATTCGATGACCTCTGTGACCGCTGTGTCCACCGTACATCCTGAACATAGCTTCATGAGACAAACGAGGGTGGACGGCACCTCGAAAACCACCGCCACCGCCTCCTCCTCTCTCAGCCACTCTTTCAGTCACTCTCTCCTCTGACGCACCTCCGTTCCCATCTTCAATCTCAGAGTTGACGGAAGTTCCATCGCTGCAGTCGGAGACGGACCCACGGGCAATACGGCGGCCGCTGAACATCCCAGGACTGCGCAGCTCCTCGCTGCTGGGGGACCGCAGCACCTCAGACACCTGCATGTCTGATGGAGTGGATGGAGGGAAACGGAAATGGGGACCTGTAGGAACTGGAGGAGCACTCTGAGGAACAGCCGCTCCTGCGGAGAGACAAACACAGCAGGAAGGAGGTCTTAGCTGTGTTTTGTATTTTGTTGTGTAAATAAATATATGTTATGTGTGTGTGATTGTTTTGTACCTGCAGACCCCATATCAATGAAAGGGTAGTTGACCAGGACCAGCTTGTTGAAATTGAACTTGTAGGTGAAGCGTTTTCCTTTAGTTTTATGGAGAATTCTCTTGTTGTAATAATACCTGCACAAAGACAAGCAGTCCACATCAGCCCACACTGAAATCAAATTTAAACCTGGAAATAAACGAAGTATTAAGTTATTCTACATTTTAAAACAAAGAAACGTCATGATGTAAAATCAATAAAAATATTCCAGATTCTAATCTATTAGAATCAAATAAGTAAATACGTATGTGACACTGATCATGTGAACTCTTTGTACAGACAACCATATGTTTTAGGGCTGGGCCGATAAACGATATCATATCGAATCGCGATAAAATTTATGTCGATAACGATGATAAGCTCTGGACATTTTTACTCGATATGGATTAATGTAACAACCAATCACACAGCAGAAATAAATGCGACAACAGCCAGTACAGCTTTTAGCTTGCACGTCAAAGTACACGCTCTACTGGCAAAGAAAACTCGACACGAGAAAGAAAAAATTAGTGGAAGCAGTGACGAACGTTAAATTGAAAGTGAAACTAACCTTGCGTTATCATCAAAATATGACGAAATTTTCGATAAAAGGTAGCACGAATTCAGTTACTCATTTGAACCGCGCCACACGGACTATTTATCCGCTCAGGTCAAAGTCTAAACGGCAGCTCTCAGCGCGAACTCACTGGAGCAGAGATCCGTTTACTCTGACCGGTCTCGGTCACGCAACACTAAACAGCGCTGTGAGATCCAGTGAGAAGCGTGTGAATTCAGCGAAAAACACAAATGTCTCTGTGATTTAAACTACTTTAAAGCCAGACAAAACAGCGCTGACAAACACTAAACACTGTGCGCAATGATACAGTCAGAAGGATTTTTGATCTACAAATCTCCATAATTTACCATGGATTTACTGTTGTAACACTAACTGCACCATCTGTGGCAGAAATGTGGGATGGATATTCATATAGAATTGTATTATATTATTAATGTAGATGTATTAAGTGTATTAAAGGAGTAATATTATTACAGTATTTTTATTTAGCTATAGAATGTGCATTTATACTAAATGTTTTTAGGCTACTGTTTTACCTTACCTGTTTGACCTGTTAAATACCATAGAAACCATATAGATACATTTTACTATGGTAGTGAAGAGCTATATGCATGGTTTTAACTGTGGTTATTATCATGATCTAAATGTATGATACTATGGAAGACCTGATATATGAATTTAGAATATTTAAATTTTACCATATAAAAATTAGGTTTTTTTACATCTGCATCCTCCTAACTCAAGCTACTACTACTGTCAACTCACTGTCAAATGTGCATTTCTAAGACAAAACGTAATATTATTAATACTGCAACCTGCACTGCAAACTGTGCCGAAGATATATATCAAAGTCAGGCAACACAAACCTGTTTCATGACTAGAAACAATATCATCTATTAGAACATGAAGAAACTAAGACATTATTTTTTCTAGGAAAATGACTGGAAAAATGACTGGAAAAGGGTAAGGAATTCAAAAACGTGAAGTTCTGTAATGTTCTGACAATAAAGAGTACAAACCCGATTCCAAAAAAGTTGGGACACTGTACAAATTGTGAATAAAAAAGGAATGCAATAATTTACAAATCTCATAAACTTATATTTTATTCACAATAGAATATAGATAACATATTAAATGTTGAAAGTGAGACATTTTGAAATGTCACGCCAAATATCGGCTCATTCTGGATTTCATGAGAGCTACACATTCCAAAAAAGTTGGGACAGGTAGCAATAAGAGGCCGGAAAAGTTAAATGTACATATAAGGAACAGCTGGAGGACCAATTTGCAACTTATTAGGTCAATTGGCAACATGATTGGGTATAAAAAGAGACTCTCAGAGTGGCAGTGTCTCTCAGAAGTCAAGATGGGCAGAGGATCACCAATTCCCCCAATGCTGCGGCGAAAAATAGTGGAGCAATATCAGAAAGGAGTTTCTCAGAGAAAAATTGCAAAGAGTTTGAAGTTATCATCATCTACAGTGCATAATATCATCCAAAGATTCAGAGAATCTGGAACAATCTCTGTGCGTAAGGGTCAAGGCCGGAAAACCATACTGGATGCCCGTGATCTTCGGGCTCTTAGACGGCACTGCATCACATACAGGAATGCTACTGTAATGGAAATCACAACATGGGCTCAGGAATACTTCCAGAAAACATTGTCGGTGAACACAATCCACCGGGCCATTCACCGTTGCCGGCTAAAACTCTATAGGTCAAAAAGGAAGCCATATCTAAACATGATCCAGAAGCGCAGGCGTTTTCTCTGGGCCAAGGCTCATTTCAAATGGACTGTGGCAAAGTGGAAAACTGTTCTGTGGTCAGACGAATCAAAATTTGAAGTTCTTTTTGGAAAACTGGGACGCCATGTCATCCGGACTAAAGAGGACAAGGACAACCCAAGTTGTCATCAGCGCTCAGTTCAGAAGCCTGCATCTCTGATGGTATGGGGTTGCATGAGTGCGTGTGGCATGGGCAGCTTTACACATCTGGAAAGGCACCATCAATGCTGAAAGGTATATCCAAGTTCTAGAACAACATATGCTCCCATCCAGACGTCGTCTCTTTCAGGGAAGACCTTGCATTTTCCATGCCAGACCACATACTGCATCAATTACAACATCATGGCTGCGTAGAAGGATCCGGGTACTGAAATGGCCAGCCTGCAGTCCAGATCTTTCACCCATAGAAAACATTTGGCGCATCATAAAGAGGAAGATGCGACAAAGAAGACCTAAGACAGTTGAGCAACTAGAAGCCTGTATTAGACAAGAATGGGACAACATTCCTATTCCTAAACTTGAGCAACTTGTCTCCTCAGTCCCCAGACGTTTGCAGACTGTTATAAAAAGAAGATGGGATGCCACACAATGGTAAACATGGCCTTGTCCCAACTTTTTTGAGATGTGTTGATGCCATGAAATTTAAAATCAACTTATTTTTCCCTTAAAATGATACATTTTCTCAGTTTAAACATTTGATATGTCATCTATGTTGTATTCTGAATAAAATATTGAAATTTGAAACTTCCACATCATTGCATTCTGTTTTTATTCACAATTTGTACAGTGTCCCAACTTTTTTTGGAATCGGGTTTGTAGTTTAAAACCACAATTAACAGTCTGGTTTCTACAACTTTCAATTAGGAGCAAAAATTTGCCTTTAAATTTGAAAGAAATAAATATTTGATATTTATCGGAATAATTATCGATATTGATTAATGAGAGCATTTTTTATCGAGTTCACTTTTTGGCCATATCGCCCAGCCCTAATATGTTTGTATTCCATTGAAGATCATCTTTGGATCATCTTAAATCATGCAGAAGAACATCAACATCAGGTTTGACAAACTTGTAGCTTTCATGCAGCTTGAGTGCTGCTGTCAATAAAATACAAAAAGGGGGACAAACTAAATACTAAGACATTGTCATCTAAATATTTAAATTGAACCGTATACTCAAACTGCTATGATGATAATATAATTTGAAATGAAAAATATACATATTTAATATGTACACATACATACATACATGTGTGTATGCGTATATAGGATTTATATAGAATTTTGACCAGTGCAGTGTACAAACAAAATTTCGAATTAATCAGTTTAATGCTGATACATTGCAAAGAGGCAGAAAGGAAGGAAAAGAAATATTAAAATATGTGTTTGTATATTTTTTTGTGTGATTGGAGGTATTGTCAGGACGTCTCTGGTCACTCTAGTGCCAGTTTATATAATGCTAACCCACTGATAAATTCTCCTTTCTTAATCTCTTTATATAATCCCATTCTCTCTCCCTTCCTATCTATATATTAACCTTTGTCCTTCCCCAGCTCTTTACATAACATCTCTCTATTCCTCACAACCCTCCATCCATTTATGTAACTCCAATAACACTGCATCTTTCTTACAGACCTGCACAACTGTGTGTGTGTGTGTGTGTGTGTGTGTGTGTGTGTGTGTGTGTGTGTGTGTAAATCCCTGTGACAATAATTCATCTTGCACTTAATAACCTTTGAGCCACAATACTCTGTGAATGACATGTTTCAGGGAAAATGCTGACACTGAGCTTTTTAAATGCATAAGGATATATTTACTCACCCTGTGTGTGTGTGTGTGTGTGTGTGTGTGTGTGTGTGTGTGTGTGTGTGTGTGTGTGTGTGTGTGTGTGTGTGTGTAAAATCAGACAGTCTGTAGAGATAAAGCTGAGACAGACAGATACAGTCTTGTGGTCAGATGAAGATGTTAGCGTGTGTAAATGTGTTTGATTTGTGGTCAAAATCATTTCATTTTTTTCCCCCTTGGGTTCAGACAAGCAGAGTATGTGCCGTCAACCACCAGACATGAAAAGCGTGTGACAACGGGCACCACAGCATATGCTGAATGCACCTTAAATATAACCATTAACAAAGACAGAGATGTAAGCAGGTGATCAGCAATCACATGACCCACTGTAACACTGAGCCACACAGCGATATAAATATACTTGAGACAGCTGTGGATTAGCATGTCTACCAAATACACCAGCAGCAGCAGTGTTTGCATGGATAGACATCCAGCTCACACAATCCACTTACTTCTGCGCTGTTTGGCTGGAGGTTGTAACCTGAGCTTATATGATGGATGACAGATGAAAACGCAGAGGTGAGGCTTTAATGATAACATTCTGAACTGTGACGTTCCAATCAACAGGCCAGGCAAAGTAACACTTATTTCTGTGGCTGTCAGAGATGACTGGCTCTTGGGAAAAAGTCATCATTGAATGTACTTTCTATATATTGTGGGGCTGGTCTACTAGGCACAGGTTAAACCTCCTTAAACTGCAGCACACTGTCCTTTCTGTGGTGAAAACCAGTCAGTGTAGTATGTAACAGCTGGGATTTTACTTGAATTGTCATAGTTTGCACTTTCCTTGATATGATCACGAAGACATGACTTTCAGTTATTCTCCGGATAAATTTTTTTCAAAAATGCATTAAAATGCAACCAAAAATCACAATGAAGAAAAAAGGCCTCATTAAACACACCTGATTCAGCTCATCAAGTCTTTCAGGCATATTTGAAAACTACAGGTATTAGAGTAAGGTTTGAACTGAACTCTGCAGGGCTGTGGCCCTCCAGGAATTGAGTTTTGCACCCCTCCGTTGTGATTTCTAGAGCTAATATAAGGCAATTTGTACAGCAGAGTGATGTAAGTTTTATTATGATGGCATCATCTGTGATTTCTAGGAATAACACGATGCAATTCATATCATGTAAGACAATACCAGCTTCAGATTGCACCATTCATTGTTTTGCCTAAAAAGCAAGACTGTCCAAACCCAGTCAAAGATCCCGTCAAAGACGTATTTTAGTCATTTCTGGTTTAAATTGAGATCCCTTCCTTTTATTACTCACTTATCCTCTGCCATTCTCAAGTCAAGGGTCGTATATACTGACCCAATAGCATATCTTGAAAACTAGAGCCAATCAACAATTTTAAGCATCCTTTTCGTTCTCAGTGACCCAGAATTAGTGAAGTTTGACTACGTTTATTTCAGAAGCATTTCAGCTGTAGACCAGTGATAGTGAACTTTTTTAGTTTGGAATAATCATTCATTCTTATTATTAGAAAAAAATGAGCAGTGACGCTGTTAAAATATTATTAATATTTGAAAAGTTTTGTCCATCAAACTATCAAAGATCTTAAAATTTGACTTATGGCAAGTAAAGGTTAGATTAGGTTGTAAAATGTCATGTGGTGCGACTCCCCAAATGTAATGATATTTATGAATAAAAAAAACTTTTTTTTGAAAATAGTGATTAAAATGTGTACTCTCGCACATATATTCAAAGTGTAAAATATGTTATTACTTTTAACTTGATGGTTACACCACATGCCATTCAATTTTTTTAATATATTTTTTTTAATGGTATAAACATTTTTCAAAACCAACTTTAAAACAAAGACTACATTACTTCAAACTTGGCGAGTTTAAAACTAAAATATTTTCTTTTTAAAAAATCTTATTAGACACACTTACTTGACCCTAACACCTGTGAGTAAAATACTTGCAAAATATTCACAAAAAGTTTCTTAATAAATATTTGTCTTGATAAGCAAAACTGCATAATGTGACCTGTTTACAAACAATATCTTATAGTCATACTCTATGACAACAGTTCACTGACAAAAAAATTGGTGTAGAAACAATTTGCACTCAAAAATGGCTAGTAAATGTCACAAACAATTACAAAGTAATTACACATTGAATTAAATGTAAAATTTTTGAAGTATAACAATTAAAATAGTATTTTCTTTAATAATAAATGTACTCCAATAATTGTTATTTTATGTACAAATGTACAGTGTGTGTGAAAGAAATGTCGCCCACCCCACACACGTGTACCCGCTCTCTCAAACACACTTTAAAGAGCATTTGAACTGACTTCAAAGCAGAAGAAAGGATTCTTTGAGCATCTGCATCTAGTGGCAGTGACCCTCCTTCTGTCACACACTTACACACCTGTGAACCCACACGCTGGCTGGTCTAACAGAAACAGTGAGTGCTGACCGATTTTCAAAGGATAGGTTATAAAATGACCAAATCTTTAACAGATGCTGGCAGATACATATATTCCGGTGACTAAATGACTTTAGGTGGTACAGTCGAGCAGACTTCCAGGAAACAATCAGATTTTACTGGGTTAGAACTTGGATTAAACAGCAGATTATTAAAAGCTCTCAGAGTCAATATTCTGTGACTGACGGGAATACAGGAGCTGAACAAATACTACATCGATTCCTGGAATTCGCAAATCAGGGCCTTTACAACCTGGTATATAAAAGAGTAGAAGAGATAGAAAGAAGGAAAGAGAGAGAGGGGGAGAGGATTATCAGTCAGATGCTGATGATGTACACTGTGCTGTTTTTTCCCTGTCGTGTGTGTACTTGTTGCGCTATATTTGTGAGGACCAAAGGGGAAATTCCTCACAAACATTCCTTGCATATTTCTGAAAACATCCTTGCAAACTTTAGAAAAATATACTGACTCACAAATGTCTGAAAACAACCTCACAGACGCTAAATATCCTTGCAAATTTCTGAAAATATATACAAAAATGCCTTAAAACATCCTCACAAACTTCTAAAAAAATATATACTGACTCACAAATGTCTGAAAACAACCTCACAAACTATAATTGATATAAGTTGTCATATTCACTAAAAAGGCATCTTCACAAACTCAAATGTGAAAATATCCATAGAAACTTTTTGAAAAATATCCTCACAAATGTCTGAAAAAAAAAAAAAAGCAGCTATACTTCTGGGGTAAATTTGTCCCCAGAAAGTAGTAAATATGACAAAACCTCACTATGGGAACATTTGGGCACATCCACATTCGGAAAACAATTCATAAAAGAAATACAGTCATTTTAAAATCAAAAGAGTTTTCTATTAAAGGTAGGGTTATGGTATGGTTTAGGGCTGGTTTACAGTTCTTAAAATTAGCTATATAAAGAATAGAAGTCCTCATTTGGATAGTAAACGTGTGTGTGTGTGTGGGAGGAGGCGAGAGTGGCAAAAAAAAAAGTGAAGCGATGGGGTGGGGTACGAATGGGCCTGTGTGGCCCTAGGGCGGATGGTAAACGGACAGTGAGATCCACTCCATCCATAAGCTCTATTGAGAAGCCAGAGATAAACATCATGTTTTGTATGCTGCGTGTGTTAGCGCGTGTCACTGTTGCACTAGCGTGTGTATGTGTGTATCTCCACCCACTGAGCTAATAAAGAGCTCATTCTGTCCCTGACAATAAGACCCAAAACTGCCCTCAAATACACACGCGCACACACACACACGCATGTCGTCATCCTCCTCCAAACAAAGAGAGCTGTTGTAGGACAAGGCCTCTGACCCACTCTTTCCACAAGTACACACACTCACACTCACACAATCAATCTTAATCAAATCTCCAAAGAGTGAAGAAGAAATCATGGCCGGCCACTTTAATCAACATCACATGGGTTCTGATGACTGCACTGAGAGTGTCTGACATCAAAATAACGTCACAGACATGTTTAATATGACGACAGAGACCCAGACTTTGTCAAAACACTTTGACTTCCTGTTAGCAATGAAAGGAAAAAGGTTTAGAAAAGTTTGAAGGAAGAAAAAGGGGGCATTAATATTGTTTTGGACCCCATTGACTTTCATTATATGCTCAAAAACAGTTGACAGATTCTTTAAAATATCTTCTTTTGAGCTCCCTAGAATAAAAGAAAGTCGTATGGTTTTGGAAAGACATGAAGGTAAGTAATGATGACAGACTGCATTCAAACTGATCACATGACTAAAATTTCACTCAGTTGGCTTTGTAAAGTAAAAATTCTTAGGATGGAGTAACTATAAGTTTAAATAAATAGGCTCTGGGGAATTCTTTAGTTGGGACAATTTTGACAATAGTGGGATGAAATCTAATAAGGAAGGGAATGAGTAGTTGGGCGTTCATTATGCCCAGAGTCAGACGGGAAATGTCCTGACGTCCAGTGGAACATCAACAGTGGGACAATAGAATTCCATTTTTGCAGAATTTCCACACGCGTGTGGCAGGAAGGTGATGAGTCGAGTCCCAGCGGGCTGTCCGCAGGAGAACATAATTGAAACAACACCCCTAACTCCATCAACATCAAGTCAAATTCCAGTCAGGATTAGAGCATTAGCCCAGACTTTTATACAGGCCATAGAGTGGCCAAGAAAGGTCTGAAAAGGAGCATTTGTTCTGGAATAAAGGGACGACAGCCCTGTTGCGAGTTGAAGTGTGTCAGATTGAAGGTATGAATCAGATGGAGGAGTAGAGTGTGGGATTGTGGGGTAGGGAGGCGGTGTAGATGTGGAGGAATGGCAGTGAGTCATTGACATTATAAGAGAAAAAAAGAATGGAGGAGAGGAAATAAGACAGTGGGAAAAAAGAAGAGAGGAACAAGACTACTGTTTACAGGAATGTTCAATGTAGTTGAAGCTATATTAACAGAAAATAATTACGGCTTGTTTGGTTAAAAAAACAGCAATACATGAAGGTAAAATTCATTAATATAAGTTAATGCATTAGCTGTTAGTGTTATTTTATACGACTTGAAATGTAAAAATGTATTAGGATATGTAGAAATTAACATTAACTTTGAACAATACTTTCACCGCATTTGTAATTGTTAGTTAGATACCTACGTTGGCATGAAATGAAAATTCACCCTTCTTGTAAATGCATGTAAGATCTTAGTGTGAATGATTTATCCATGTATGTGTTGTATTTTTAAATATTTTTCTTGATCTTGTAATGTGTAATCAAAACGTCTTAACTCAATCTTCCGGTGAGACTTCTCTCTGATGATGTATGCAGGACTTCTCCAATCATTTAGTCCACTTAAACCACACCCTCACTTTTATTTTTGAGTGCAAAGCCCACATTTCAAAATCCAATCAACAACCAATGGATAGAACCATGTCCTCGTTCTACATCACAATACAGAAGAAAAGATCTGTTGTTACTTTCATTGCAACTCTAACTAATGTTTTGAACTAATGTAACTAATCAATAACTAATGTATTAAAACTTGCTGTAAAATATTATTATGAAAACAAACATTGTGTTTACAATAATGCTCTTACAATGGAAGTCTCTAGGACTGGAAGTCTCTCTTGCACTGGGATAAAAATTACAATACACACTTTACTCACGAGACTTAAAAATCACATTGTCTGTACAAAGTTACAGTCAATATTTCTTCAGTCATGTAAACCCTGTAACTTTTTCATGATGCGTGGGAGACAATTTAGGTAACTCTATAGGTCAAATAAATACATATTTGTACCAAAGTATTAATGTAAGCACTTTAACAAAAATACAACCTACACATTTATGCTTTTAATGCCTTGCCCTGTAGACTTCCACTGTAAGCGTATCATAGTAATGTGCTGTTTACTCTGACTAAGGTCCACAGAGAGAGGAGAGAGAACAGAGGACTCAAATGAGAAGTTATGTGCGGCTGCTTGACCTTCTGACGAGGGCAATGCAAATATCTCCTGCCCAGAACGCAGAGAGGAACTCATGCTGAGAATGATCAAAGGACAAGGTCTCTATCTGACAGCAAATGACGGTCCACCCCAGTCCAACAATTACCAGGTTCAGGTTTCACATTGTGCCACTCTGTGTGCAGTGTTGCCAGATTGAACAGTTTGAATTCACCAAATTGGGCTGGTTTCGATTGAATTGCGAAAAATGTGCTTGGGCAGGTGGACCAAATCTTTTATGATGATTTGAGCACATTTTAAAGAAAATATATAATGAAGAAATTCAATTGAATGGTTGTTCAGTGCTGTCCAGAAGATATGCGTAGCCAAATTCCCCAGTATGTTCCATACATGCAACTTATACTTAACAAGAATTTAAAGACCCCCGGTGGTGAAAAGTTTTTAATGTTGTTTATATATCTATGTGGTGTTTTAAGACTATGTGATATGCTTTAAGACAAACCATGTGCAATTTCCTCAGTCAACAACACCAAACTGACAACAAACTGAGTATTTTCTCCTTAAAACTACAGTTTACCAAAGACAAAGACATTTTTGATGAAATCCGAGAGTTCTCTGACCTCTCCATAGACAGCTATTTAATTAACACTTTTAAGGTCCACAAAGGTTGTAAAAACATAGCTAAAATAGTCCATGTGACTCCAGTGGTTCAACCTTAATTTTATGAATCGACAAGAATACTTTTTGTGCACAAAAAACAAACAAAAATAACAACTTTATTCAACAATTTCTTCACGTCTGTGTCAGTCTCCTACACTGTTGATGTAGTAAATACAGTACAGTGCTTCAGAGTTACGTCAGAGCTACGCCAGCACGCCGGCTTACTATTGGTCGTTGCTGTTCACGTGAGCACCACGAAGCATGCGTATGATGCTGACGCAGGAGCTGACCAACGTAAACGCGCCTGAAGAAATTGTTGAATAAAGTCGTTATTTTTGTTTGTTTTTTGCGCAAAAAAATTATTCTCGCCGCTTCATAAAATTAAGGTTGAATGACTGTAGTCATATGGACTATTTTAACAATGTTTTTACTACCTTTCTGGAAGTGTTAATTAAATAGCTGTCTATTGAGGGGTCAGAGAGCTCTCGGATTTCATCAAAAATATCTTAATTTGTGTTCCGAAGATGAACAAAGGTCTTACGGATTGGGAATGACCTGAGGGTGAGTAATTAATGACAGAATTTTCATTTTTGGATGAACTAACCCTTTAAAAACCCAGCATAGGCTTACACATTGGGCATACGCTGTGTTCCATCTTCTGAATGTTTTTGGGACCGTCGACAAAAAAAATTAACCCACCTACCCAAAAGGTACATACAGTAGTTGCAATTGTGCTCTAATTAGAATTTGGAATGACAACAATTTGGCAGATGGGGACAGTATCACTTAAAATTACTGCAGCAAGTAACATGGCTTCATAGTTATACTTTCTTTCAAACACAAATACGCATTTGTATGAATAGGGCACACATTTACATTTGTAATAACAGAGTGAAGAGGAAGGGTGACATCATAGTTTAGCACAGCTGTCTGCATGTAAACAGTTTACACTTCACTCTCATTATACTTTCTATTTTGTAAAAGAATACATTTAAGCTCAAAATCTGATTTGGTAAAAACAAACAACAGGCTAAAAATAGAGAAGACGAGAAGTATAACTTGGATTATCCAACATAAGTGGTAGAGCTTTTAAGACAGTGTTTATGTCTTCTGGATAAGTGATGGAAAAAACAGCAACACATACACACCCACCCACCCACATGCGTTAATCCTTCAGTACACTGTTAACATGGGATCTTGTCATTGTTTGCAATCATGCAAAATCTCTTTTTCTAACAAAAGCTCCAACTGTCTCCAACTGCCCTGGATAACATGACGTGATTCCTAAAATCCAAATCCCATAACACAACATTACACACTATTGCTGCATAGTCTGGCTTTACTCCTGTGTTCAGTAAAACTCATGAAGGCCTACTCACTGATACTAATAAGTACTTTATATATGAATGAATCACATTATTGTAAGTAACGTGTCAATTAACAATAAATCAGAAAAGTACACCAGGTCGTGGTAGTCTATAGCAATATTAACAACCTCACACTCAGAACCGGCCCACAAGATTGGGAACTGCACCATGCAAACTCATTTTTGGGTGTCTCTGTGCAGTTACCTGATTTGCATAATTCCTTTAGTCAATTATGTGTTAAACAACATAGCCAGCACATTCAAATAAATAATTATTTAAACAGCCACAATTTAAGTTAAGGTTTCTTGCATCAAAACAGTCATTTTGTTTAGTTCACTTTGTTTTTAACCTTCTTTCTGAGCCTTATAACTAAACAAGCAACACTGTCTTTGAAATATGGTTAAAGTGTATTACCAAATATATTGACAAGCATTTATGGTAATTTATGGTTTATTTATGGTTTATGTACTTAAGAAACACAGCCATTAAAGTGTGCTCTTCTTTAAGTACACTTAAGTGGCCCTTTTATTTCATTAATATTGTATTGTCTGCAAGTACAATTTTTCAAAATATATTCTTTTAAAGGGATAGTTCACCCAAAAATGAAAATTCTGTCATTAATTACTCACCATCATGTCATTCCAAACCCGTAAGACTTTCGTTCATCTTCGGAACACAATTGAAGATCTTTTTGATGAAATCTGAGAGCTTTTTGTACTCTCCATAGATAGCTATGGAACTACCACCTTGACACTTCAAAAAAGCTTATAAAGAGACCGTAAAACGAATACATATGAATTGAGCGGTTTAGTCCAAATTTTCTGAAGAGACACGATCACTTTATATGATGAACAGATTAAATTTAGGCTTTTATTCACATATAAACATTGATCAGTGAACATAAACAGAAGCTCAACCGAACATGCTTGACGCACGAGAACAAACCTCATTGGTTCTTGCGGAAGCTCAAACGTGCTGCGTAACACACGAGAATGAACCTCATTGGTTCTCGCATGTCAAGCAAACATTCTTGAGCTTCCGTTTACCACAACTGATGTGTGAATTGATGAATGTTTATATGTGAATAAAAGCCTAAATTCAATCTGTTCATTATATAGCTAAAGCAATCTCTTCAGAAAACTTGGACTAAATCACTCAATTCATACAGATTAGTTTTACAATCTCTTTATCTTAATTTGTGTTCCGAAGATCTTACAGGTTTGGAATGACATGATGGTGAATAATTAATGACAGAATTTTCATTTTTGGGTGAACTATCCCTTTAAGATTTGAGGTACACTACAAGGTCTTTGTTTTTTGTCCATATGATTAAAGTTAATAGGGTTCTGTGTTGTTTGGACCTCAATGTTCTTTAAAATATCTTATTTTGTGTTCCAAAGAAGAAAGAAATGCCTAGAGAACAGCATGAGGGCGAGTAAATGATAACAGAACTACTATCCCTTTAACAAACAGCACATCCACTGTAGTGGTCTAACTGCACTGGATCATGAACTGATGGTGATCAATAGAGTGTATGATTGATTACGTTCAGCGCAGAACCCTTGTGTGGCGTAACTCAGCTAACATATGAGGTCTGCCCTGAGAAGGCATCAAAATAAAGGCGGAAAGTGGATCACTCTCCATCCACTTTGAGGATCAGTGCTGATCTGCTAAAGCAGGTGAGTCAGAGACGAAAATAAAGTTACAAATGAGCAAATGCAGACCAGGTCAGAAAACGGAGTGAAGGCTAAAACCGTCGGCTGCTCAGAATACATTCGCCAGTCTGTCCTCTAATGAGATCGGCTCATGCACAGGTAAATGGACTGGGATTACTGAGAGATCAGACTCTACGCAGTTATAACTCTCCAGCGACAGGGTCAATCCCATAACGCAACACAAGAGTTGGATGATTTAGCTGCTTCTGTTCCTCTACATTTAGACTGAGCAGAAATAGGCCTCAGTGAAATGCTGGACTGCTTTAGTTTGACCAATAAAGACTATTTAAATAGTAAATGGTTAAAAGGTTGGACGTGTTTCAAGCTGGACCATGTTTTGTAATGATTAACTTATTCTGCTTGGTCCAGAGATAGTATGAGGAGGAAAAGAAAGGCAACTCGTAAAATAATTAAAGGGATAAATCGTAACACTCAAAATGGTGGTTGCAGAAATTGAGTCTAAAGAGCCTTAGTAACTGGCCTGCCTTAGCACTGATAGGTCTGGCCTGGTAACCTAAAAGTCATAAGTTCAAACCCTGTACACAAATCACTTAACTCCAAGCTGCTCAAAGAGGATTGTGCCTGAAATAAGTGTACTGTAAATTGCTCCAGATTAAATGACCTGCTTAAAGGCAGGGACAAAACGACGGACAGAGTCTTACCTGAGAGCTCTGCTGAGTTTGTCGTAGTTCATCTGAGGTTTGCACTTGCGGGCGCCCCACAGCCTGGCCACCTCATCAGGGTCTTTGATCACAAACTCCCCGTAGTCCCCCTGCCAGGCAATCACATCATGATACTCCTCCTTCCTCAGCAGCTCTAGGATAAAGTGCCACAGCTGGATCTGTCTGGAGCCAGGACTGGACTCGGGCTTATAGGCCCAGTCTGGGAACGCAAACCCTGCAAAAAGAAGAGAGATCAGACTCTAGTTGATATGTCCACATGCAAAGTTGAATAATATTATTCATTGACCAATAAAGCCAATGATCACCCCTTTCAGTGCTGTCATCATCCTCTTCAGCAGGCATGTCCACTATATTGTGCACTCTCTATATATATTATCACATCTCTTATCATCAATCACTTTGATGTCAATTTTAGACCAGCAGCAACCTCACTCTCAATCTAACACAATCTGATGTGTGAAAGCTCTTTACATTTTTTAGAAGCAAGAAATGATTTGAAAGGGCTACAGAAAAGGATGGAGGGTGTCTAGTCACTGAGGGTGAGGACGGGTGAAGTGTGGTCAGGCAGGGTTGCTTTAAGTTGAGGCTGGTAAAGGTCGGATAGAGTAACTGCTAACAGTGACTCTAACACTTCCTCCACAGCTGATCCTCTTTACTCTACCTTCAGTTTCACACACAGAGGCCCTTCACACACACACACACACACACTTCCATGTTTTATGGGGACTTTCCAAAGATATAATGATTTTTATACTGTACAAACTATATATTCTATCCCCTAACCCTATCCATAACAGAAAACTTTCTGCATTTTTACATTTTAAAAAAACATCATTTCGTATGATTTATAAGCTGTTTTCCTCATGGGCACCAATAAAATGTCCCCACAAGGTAAACAATTACTGGTATTACTATCCTTGTGCATAGTATTTGGGATAATTTTTTATTATCTTGAATTGTATTTAAGACGGCTTAAATTTGATCAGTTCATCCTGTCCCTGAGAATTAAACCTAAAATATTGGTATTGCTAGCACCGTGCTCTACTGTTTGGACTACTAACTGTTTAGATCAGACTATGGAAACTTTTAAATCAATCTTGAATCAGTTTTGTTTTTATTAAAAATTATCCAAAGCACTTTACTCAACAACTTCCGACAAGTTACTGATTCGTAGAACGGACGAATCACTTCCTCTCGGTGACTCAACAGATCACAAATACACACTCAAGTGGTGCTTTTTCCTGTTTCTACCTGCCAACAACCAGATTTTTTCTTTCTTTCTACAAGACAGGAATCCAGTAGAATCCAGCTGAGAAATAAATGTGAATGTGTTTTTACACCTGGACTGACTTTTACCTTTAGCAAATGAAGAGAAATACATTTATTGAACACAGGACATCCTATAACCTCTACTGGCTCTCAAAATATCACACACACACACTCTTGGGTACATCTGATTGCTCCTTTAAGAGGTCAAATGTACCATGCACTAGAGAGCAAAGTCTGACTTCAGGAACTGCAGACAGGGATCTGGTTTCACAGCTCACATTCTCTCTCTCTCTCTCTCTCTCTCTCTCTCTCTCTCTCTCTCTCTCTCTCTCTCTCTCTCTCTCTCTCTCTCTCTCTCTCTCTCTCTCTCTCTCTCTCTCTCTCTCTCTCTCTCTCTCTCTCTCTCTCTCATCACACACACACACACACACACACACACACACACACACACACACACACACACACACGTGCACACACATGAAAAGGATCCTTACTAAGAAGTTTGAGCTAAATTCAATACGTCTGTCAAACTCCCTGATGAACAATGAAAAGGAGACACCATGAGTCACACACTCACTCACCAGCAGGCACAGATACAGTTACTGCTCTCTCTCAACACACATACAAAAGTCAAATGTTGATTCACATTCAGATCTACACATAAAATCACACATAATTCAACTCATCCAGGAGTGTCCCGATTCAGGTGTGATTTCAATGAATCTGCTGTGTGAGTCGACTGATCTCTTTGTGTGTCTCAGAGTGGGCGGCTGTTACATATGCAGAAAAACTCTAACAGCAGTGAGCTCATGTTTTAGGATGAAACCTCTTCAGGCACATGAAGAATAAAACATTATGAATACAGAAGTGCCGTGTGGCCTGCAAATATTGCACGGATGACGCATCTGCAGTTATATATATATATATATATATATATACACACACATACACACATACATACATATATACACACACACACACACACACACACACACATACATATATATATATACATATATATATACACACACATATATATACATATACACACACACACACACACACCACAAAAAGGTACGTTTACACAGTGCATACAAACATACGCAGAGACCACGTGTAAAAAGTGTAAAAGCCAAGGACAAAAAGGCTGAATAAGCTTTATTTTACAATAACATCTTAATAAAAGAGACCAACCAACGTTTTGTCATGAACTCCAAATTTAAAGGTAACAAAATCTTCACAAATTTCTTCATTGTGCAGCATTTAATTTTCCCAGATCAAAAGCCTCTTATACTAGGTTATTATACATACTCAAACAAGTTTTTGAATGTGAATAAATGTGAAATCCATGTGCATAATGCGTTGTGTGTCCTGAGGAGCTGTGCGAGTGTCTTAATAACATGCTGTGTTGTGTGAGAGTGTATGACCTCATCCCCCCACCCTACTTAACCTTTGTGACCTTCGCCCCCCCATACGCCCTCTTTTCTCCCTCTCTTTAGCCTCCCCCCCAGGGGTAGACACTAGATCCCCATTACAGAGGAGAGAAGACAGACCCACAAACACACACACCGCATCAATAATGCAACAACCTGACTGACTTAGTGTGTTTTCTTGGGAGATATCCTCTCTGTCCTGGGACGCCCGGATGTGTGAGAGTTAAAAAGAGAGAAGAAAACTTAGAAAGAAGAACGTGGAAAACAGAGTGAGATGACAAAGAGAGGAGAGACAAGACAAGAAACAGAAGAGAAAAGAGAGGAGGACAAGAAGGAAAAGAAAAGAGGGGGCCTGAGGAGGGAGTGGGAGAGAAGGAAACAATAGAGAGAGGGAAAGGGGGATGGGGTGAGAGAGAGAGAGAGAGAGAGAGAGAGAGAGAGAGAGAGAGAGAGAGAGAGAGAGAGAGAGAGAGAGAGAGAGAGAGAGAGAGAGAGAGAAAGAGACAGAGAGAGAGAGAGAGAGAGAGAGGGATGAGATCATAGCTCTTCTAGTAGTCTGTTGTCACTCAGGTCAATTGCCTCTCTCTCTCTCTCTCTCTCTCTCTCTCTCTCTCTCTGAGGCATCGATTGCACTCAAGAATGTAAATTTCTCAGGCACTCCAGCACTTTAGTCTTTACATAGGAAGTATTTGAAGAATTCAGAGCATCCGAGGAAACTATCGCTCTGCTCTGCATAATGGCATGTTCATACGGAAAGAGACTAACATAAAGAGAGAGTGACACACTTTCACACTTTGTAATACATTTCAAGACCTCATTCCATATTTCCCTTAAATGTCTGAAAGAGATCAAATGCAGGTGTTAATGGAGGATGGCAGACATGTATATGTCACAGCCAAATTTAAATGTGAATTGCACACCATCAGATTCCAAGCAATGCTCTGATCTCTAGCTCATCCATTGTCTCTACAACAGAGTAGCCTTAATATGAAATTACAGTCTTTTTATTGTATTTTATATTTATTTTATTTCAAACTGCTATTTTTGGTAACACTTTATTTTAAGATGACGTAGTTATACATCACTACATGTAATTACTATGGCAAAAACAGTAAATTGTGCATGACTGAAACATAGAATCAGGCTATTAATTAATTATATACATCGTGCATTCAGAGCTTTTATAAGCACTAAGTTCCCGTACGAACTGAACGGACGGTTATCTGCGCAATATGACTGAAGCCCGGTTTATAATTGTGCGTGAGTGACGCGCGAATCACCGTATACTCTGCGCGCGTTCACCAGCGCGCTCCAAAAGTGTGATACGATTTGCGCGAGCAGTTCCTATCGCGACGCTGTTGATAAAATGCAAATTATATTGAGAATTTATCGTTTTAAAACGCTATATGGAGAAAGTCGAACGTGACCTAGAACAGCCACATGAACTAAAAAGACTAAAAAAAAAAAAAAAAAAGAGGAGAAAACATCATTCTGCACCAACATAAACTAGAAAGCTTTTTAAACTACTCATGAACACCTTTACTAGAATTCATCACGTTCTGCTGTATTTATTGGGGTATTTTTCTGACTAAATTTATTAAAGATAATCTGTTATGGGAATAGATTTTCACTAAAGATTTATATTACAACTGTGGTGTGTTGTAGCTATAGTTTCTAAACGTGTATGTTGCTATTTTTCGTTACAAATACTATAGATATAAAAAAGAAAGAAAAGGTTAACATTGGCCTTAGCATTGGAGTCACCAATGGTCTTACCTCCTTATTGTAACAAATGCTATAGTTAAACAATTACAAGAACTTTGTTACTTTTTCATAAGGCCAAGTACACATTAGAATCAAAAGGACCTTCTTGAATTAAAAAATTGAAATGTGCTCTGCTAATAATGACATATATTAGGTAAACCTGGCTTTCAGATATTCCAAAAGATGACAGAAAATTTACATTTTCAATATAAGAAAAATTTAAGTAGTTAGTTTGACTTATCATAGCACTTTAATTAAAAAAAATTGTCAAACTGGTAAGTTTTTAGGTGCTTAAATAAAATACAAATACATCATATCCTATGTAAACAAGTAATTGTTAACTAGGCTATTACTTTTTTGCAGTTGTTATCAAATGCATGTGTGGATGATACCACAAAAGACCATTTTGCAAAATTAAACAAACAAACAAATAAATCTCATGAGGAAGCACGCCCCGGGACCCCGCTAAACGATTCAAACGATTTCTGATAAGTCATGTGACACTGAAGTTTCACTTTAATTCAAAATACCCTTCTTATCTTAATATACATTTACTCATCTTGCTGGAGTTTATCTAGCTGTTTCTGAACGATGTTGTACACGCTACCGGGTGACAACACAAGGACTATTAATTAGTATCACACGCACAATACCTGGAATTTAAAACCGTGAAGAAACAAATGATCAGTAAACTGTTGGACAGATATACATTATAGACTAGGATTTGTGCGCTCAACATCTCTTCTCTTTGTGCCGTGAACTTTTCAATGCAACTTGCGCAGCGCTGCGCACTCTGACTCCATGTTGCTTTAAGCGCATCACTCTGCACCCGGGATGCGCATATGCGGTTTGTGCCGCTCTGTTTTGAAGCGTTTCATATTATCATGGTTTTGTGCACTGAAAGATTATTAAAAGCCTATCTTGTTCTCTCATAGCTTTGTTGCCCCATTAAAAAGCTACACATTACGTTTACAATAAACATCTTGTAATTTTATATTATTTGTGTTGGCCTATATATAATTATTTACATTCATATATAAATATAAATCTAATAATATAAATTGTTTTTCATAAATGTATTTTATAAGAACACAAAGTAATTTGTACCTTTTTATTAACATGTTTAGTTTTGATCAAATTAGTCCAAAGATTTTTTTCAAGAATTACTTTGTAATTTGTAATTGCAATTTTTGTAACTATCAACTCACCTAGTTTAATATATATTTTTGTCATAGCTTATGATTATATATTTTTATTAATTTATTGTTTTCTCTATAATGAAGTAGTGTGTACTTAGTGGATTCTGGATTGTTTAACAAATAAAAGAGTGACCATTAGTTCCACAAACACAGATGTATAGATATTCTATACTGATGTAGAAATACAAACCCGATTCCAAAAAAGTTGGGACACTGTACAAATTGTGAATAAAAACAGAATGCAATGATGTGGAAGTTTTAAATTTCAATATTTTATTCAGAATACAACATAGATGACATATCAAATGTTTAAACTGAGAAAATGTACCATTTTAAGGGAAAAATAAGTTGATTTTAAATTTCATGCCATCAACACATCTCAAAAAAGTTGAGACAAGGCCATGTTTACCTCTGTGTGGCATCCCCTCTTCTTTTTATAACAGTCTGCAAACATCTGGGGACTGAGGAGACAAGTTGCTCAAGTTTAGGAATAGGAATGTTGTCCCATTCTTGTCTAATACAGGCTTCTAGTTGCTCAACTGTCAACTGTATCTTCCTCTTTATGATGCGCCAAATGTTTTCTATGGGTGAAAGATCTGGACTACAGGCTGGCCATTTCAGTACCCGGATCCTTCTACGCAGCCATGATGTTGTAATTGATGCAGTATGTTGTCTGGCATTGTCATGTTGGAAAATGCAAGGTCTTCCCTGAAAGATGACGTCTGGATGGGAGCATACGTTGTTTTAGAACTTGGATATACCTTTCAGCATTGATAGTGCCTTTCCAGATGTGTAAGCTGCCCATGCCACACGCACTCATGCAACCCCATACCATCAGAGATGCAGGCTTCTGAACTGAGCGCTGATAACAACTTGGGTTGTCCTTGTCCTCTTTAGTCCGGATGACATGGCGTCCCAGTTTTCCAAAAAGAACTTCAAATTTTGATTCGTCTGACCACAGAACAGTTTTCCACTTTGCCACAGTCCATTTTAAATGAGCCTTGGCCCAGAGAAAACGCTTGCGCTTCTGGATCATGTTTAGATATGGCTTCCTTTTTGACCTATAGAGTTTTAGCCGGCAACGGTGAATGGCCCGGTGGATTGTGTTCACGACAATGTTTTCTGGAAGTATTCCTGAGCCCATGTTGTGATTTCCATTACAGTAGCATTCCTGTATGTGATGCAGTGCCATCTAAGGGCCCGATCACGGGCATCCAGTATGGTTTTCCGGCCTTGACCCTTACGCACAGAGATTGTTCCAGATTCTCTGAATCTTTGGATGATATTATGCACTGTAGATGATGATAACTTCAAACTCTTTGCAATTTTTCTCTGAGAAACTCCTTTCTGATATTGCTCCACTATTTTTCGCCGCAGCATTGGGGGAATTGGTGATCCTCTGCCCATCTTGACTTCTGAGAGACAATGCCACTCTGAGAGTCTCTTTTTATACCCAATCATGTTGCCAATTGACCTAATAAGTTGCAAATTGGTCCTCCAGCTGTTCCTTATATGTACATTTAACTTTTCCGGCCTCTTATTGCTACCTGTCCCAACTTTTTTGGAATGTGTAGCTCTCATGAAATCCAAAATGAGCCGATATTTGGTGTGACATTTCAAAATGTCTCACTTTCAACATTTAATATGTTATCTATATTCTATTGTGAATAAAATATAAGTTTATGAGATTTGTAAATTATTGCATTCCTTTTTTATTCACAATTTGTACAGTGTCCCAACTTTTTTGGAATCGGGTTTGTATATGAATGATACATTTATAACCCTTTTATTTTGCCAGTTTGCTGTGATTGTTTCAGTTATTTACTGAATTGAATAAATACTTAATATTACCTAATATACCTAATATTTAAAGGTGTTAGCTGTAATCTTACACTGCAAAACGATAAGTTAAAAAGGATTAAATTCATAATTACTTAATGATCGAAGCACACAAAAAATGTATGACAAAGCCCTAAAACTGACAATTTGACGAGGGTCGGCCGGGCCAAGCAGGATTTTACCACCTCCGCCTCATTTTGAGCCAGGAAAAACCCTGATGAGATAGAGCGACTCAAAATAACTTATCAAAAAGTTCTGAAGGAGTTTCTGTCAGGCAGCACAGAGGAGGGATTCAGCTGTTGGCTGGAAAAAAAGCACAACAAAGACAGCTCTTCCTCTGTCTCCTCTCTTCTCATATGGGAGTTGCCAAAAAAGTTTGGAAAGAGAGGATTGATAGATAAATCAAATTCATTACGTTTTCAAAGGCTATCATTCTATGCCGCTCTCCAAAACTCCTGATTCTGAAGCCTTTTCTTCTGTTTCCAACCGAACTAAACAGGATGAGCAGGACCCCTGTGATTTCAGTGGCAGTAGATCTTCATGTAATGTACGTACGCTGGACCTGTGACCGTTCCCTGGTCATTTTCACACCTCTGCTGAGACTGTGAGCATGTGTGTGTGTGTATGTAAACTGATAGAAAATAACTCAGTGTGAAGAGAAAGAAGAGAGAACATCAGTGGTTTAACACTAACAGGTGAGTGTTAGAGCTGAATATAGCACAAAGTCAGCATTCAAAGTGCGTGTTTTGAGGCCACAAAGTGAATCTGTGAGTGAGTGTGGATGAGCATGTTGAGACCAATCTCTTTGCACACACACACATTCTGATTATACACTGAGTGTCTTATACCCTTTCTACTGAAACTTTATTTTAAAATGACATAACCTGCTCAAAAACATCAGTGTTGTTTATGATTCTTATACCACTACCTTTGTTTTAAAATTTCACCGTCACGTGATTTAATTTAGTCTCTTCATGCCATTCCAAGCTGATGTAATGAGATTATTTAAAGGGATAATATACATTTCTAATGTATTATTCATTAATAAGTTCCACTTGTAATGTTAATGTTTTTTGTGCCACAAAGAGAAATATTTCTTAGAAGAAGCTTAGAAAAGCTTTGCTTCTGCTTTTAAAAGATTTGCTTCTGCATCTGAAATGCCCCCTTCGTGTGTGAAATGAGCTGTGCTCCAGTTCTCAAACAACGGCTTGTGTGTTTGCAGTAAATACAGTTTCTAACTGCATTACATTGTGACTGGATCACAAAACATCCCTGAGAGCACTGAAATGGACTGTCACGTTCAGACTGAAATGATTGTGGATCTTGTTAAAAATAAACTTTACAGTGAGACAAAATCAGATACAAAAATGTCCAACAGCAGCAACGGCAACCTGTTTTACTGGCTACAAAACATAATGAATGCAAGAAAAAAGTGAAACCATAGTGCCGTTTAAGATTTATTACAGAAATAGAGCGTGTATTACTACTAATGAATGAGTGTGAACACGCATATGAAGAGGGTAGAAGGTAACTCCCCACTGTAAACACACACACACAAGAGGTTTCATTATGTGCCTTGAGGAACTTAGAAATAAGACTAGGAGGTTAGTGGTGGCCTTGAAGCTCCAAAAATAGACACACAGAGAGAGAGAGAGAGAGAGAGAGAGAGAGAGAGAGAGAGAGAGAGAGAGAGAGAGAGAGAGAGAGAGAGAGAGAGAGAGAGAGAGAGAGAGAGAGAGAGAGATGGAGGGGGGACGACAGAAAGAGAGAGCAAATCAAAGGATGAAATACAAAAGTTAAGGGGTTTCACACTCTAACTTTCTCACTGTAAATTTCTTCCTTCACACTCCAGTACTTCTCCAACCAGTTACAGCTCTTTCAAAGAACCAGGAAATAGAAGGAGAAAGAGGGTGGAGAGGTATGCGATTAAAATAGCAAACGTTTGCATAATTTCTCTAAATTTCCGACAAAAAAAAACAAAACAAAAAACACCTGCACTCAGTGTGTGTGAAAAAACAATTAGCCCGCCACAAAAAAAAAGTGTTTCATCATTTATTGGAACTGGAGGCTGAACAAAAGTTTATTTATTTATTTAAAGTAGTTAAATAATTAAAGGATTAAAGGCATATAACGGAATAAAGAAAAATAAATAACGGTATAAAACGATTTGCAAAAATACATTAATTATGTAAATTATAGCACATTTTCAATTCAAAACATCTAAATTTTATATAGTAGAGTGCAGGGCTGCAGCTAACGATTATTTGATAATCGATTAGTTGGCCGATTATTTTTTTCGATTAATCGGATAAAAAAGCCATTTTTTTATTTTATTAACCAAACTTACTATCTATTTATTATTTATTACTATCTAATAGAACCATGGTTAATTTCGTACGGGTATGTTTGTGCTATACATTATGTTACTAAGTTACAAAGCAAAGGGAGTTTAAAATCCCTACATTAAACAAAACAAAAAACATAAACACAAATCAGTGTTAGCAGATAAGAGGAATGTTCTGCAGGAACACACACACACTCTCTATGGACACAGTTACCTCTTACTGTCATTCTTTATCCTGTAGAAACGTCTTACATTTATATTCAAATTACACGCTGTTATCCCTTTACAGTTACTACTCTCATAAAACACTTGAATAACATGTAGACTTTTAAAACTAAATTTAGCGTCCAACAGCAGATATTTCAGCTAAAGGAATGTTTTTGCGCTGAATATAAATCGTCTCTCTCTGTACTGCGTTCTGTCTGATTGACGCGCATAGCGCGCAGCCCGCCGCACCGGCGCTCGTTCAGTGAAGTTTAACAGACTGTCAGGACGCGCTTCATGCAAAATGGAAATACTCGCGTGAATTAGTAGCATTTACAGATGAGGATATAACTACTGTTCTCTATATAGATCAGTGGATATAACCTGTAGAATGAACGTTTTGCGCTGAGGACGCAGACGCACGTACACATCTGTCAAAGTGCATGACAAGGTATGTTAAACGCATTCGCTTGAAGCTTAAAATAAACAATTCTCATGTTTTGGGCACTTGGATCATGTACCTTTCCCGCATCAGCTCACTCTGTTTCCACTCCACTATTTATAGATGCACATTTTGTCCATAAAAATGCGTTATTTAGTGCTGTAATTTGGCGCGACTGGTGGAAGCTTATCTTGCACAGGGGGCAGACCCGACTAATCGATAATGAGTATCGTTATCGATGATTTTCATTATCGATTATTATCGATTTTATCGACTAGTTGTTGCAGCCCTAAGAGTGCATCAATGGATATTAGCCTACTGTTGGTCACTGACCATTTCTACTGTAAAAACAGACTGTCAAATATTAAATGTTTAGCTACTTACATCTTAACACACTCTTTCACTTAAAATATAACTTTTTAAAACTTTTTGTCATCCTAATAACAAACATAACAGTGTGTAATGGAGTGCTGCAGAGCATCAATAATGTCAAATATTGGGGGGGGGGGGGGGGGACAATTTGGCCATTTCTAACTATTGAGGGGGGACTTGTCTGTGCTGGTTACGGCCCTTCCTCATGTCATTCTGAACCTGTACTTACTTTCTTCCAAGGAACATAAAAGAAGACATGTGGAAGAATCTCCAAGTCGCTCTTTTCCATACACTGAAAACTCACTGAGTTAGCGTTTTTGTAAAATTGACAGCAGACTCAGTGCTTGCCCCTAGTGAACCCTTTTCGAAATGTTGTCAAACAATGCAAACATGCAGAATGTAAGAGATATCAGCCAAGTGACGTAACCATCCATGGGTTTCTTCAAAGCCTTATTATATAATTTTTGTGACATCAGACCAAATTGTAAACCATTATTCACTGAAAATATTTCACTCTGATGTGTAGGGTATAGTAAATATCATTATCTTAGCATGAAATCTCATTTGTGTATGCACATTTCCAATGTGTCACACAAGGTTTGGCATTAATAACACCAAATGTCCTAGGGTTCTCATAACTGAGTCTGAAATCTTTTTAAGTAGCTAACATATCTTTCTTCACACACACACACTCTCTCTCACTCACTCTCTCTCTCTCTCTCTCTCTCTCTCTCTCTCTCTCTCTCTCAGTGTAGTGAGTGTTGAGAATCTGCAAAATATTGGTACACAGAGGAGAGGTGGAGTGTCCCGCGTCCCAGAGCTCAGAGTATATTTGTCTTCTTATCCTCCGATCATTACCCTTCTATTTCTCCTCTCCATCTCTCTCTCTCTGAACATCACTTATTCATTCAATCCCTAGACAAGAGCCACTCGTCCCCCATCACTCTCTTTCATTTAAATTACCCTCTCAAACTTCTCACACTCCTGCAGTCAAACACTTACATGCTATTTTCCACTCTCTCTTTTTAACTTACTCACTTACACACACACACACACACACACACACACACTTTTGAAGCTATAGTAGAGAAGACCCCTTATAGACTTGATAGTTTTCATGCTAAGATAATGCTATTTACTATATCCTACCCCTAAACCCAAACTTAAAGAGATAGTTTGGATTTAGGGGTGAAAATTAATTATGTAATGAATAAAATTAATTAAATGAATTCTGTCATTATTTACTCACCCTCAAAACATTGCAAACTTTTCTTTTTTTTGGGTGAAATATCCCTTTAACCCTCAAACAAACCTTGACAAATTGACATTATTAGATGTAAAACAAAACATGATTTGTGAATCTTTCAAATAGTGAGGACCACTTAAAATGTCCTTACAAGTTGGTTCTCGGCATGTTTTTAATACATTTGCGAGGGCAAAATTTGACCCTCGCAAGTATACTCACACATACATGCCTCTCCCCAGTTTGTGTTAATGTTCCGACAGGTAGGTGAGAAAATGAGAGTTCAGCCCTCGCACCTTAACACATTACTGCTCAGAGTGTGTGAGTGTTTGTGTAAGATTTTTAGAGGAGCCTTTACCTGCCCCTGGGAACCCCTTTTCACACTGTCGCTTCTGATCTACCCCGATCGA